>CM042439.1:24360046-24562546 GCA_023631565.1 Gymnocephalus cernua
AGGAAAAGTTGGATAAGGAGGTGAAGCAGTTGCACGTCGACATGGAGGCCAGGATGGGGGAAATGAAAGCTGTGAATGTGCAGGCCCAGAGGGCCAAAGAGGAGCAGCAGAGACTGGAGCAGCAGCTCAAAGAGATAAAGGTCAGCAATGGAGTGGCACGCATATTCTTTAAACCTACCGCTATAATATTTATCATCATCTTTGAAGTTATAGATCCTTACTCTTTATAATAACTACACACTATGAAACATTAGTTAAGGATCAGTAAATACTTCATTCATCATTTATGAAGCATTGTTCACACATTATTAAAAGTTAGTATGTAATTCATCAATGCAGATTTACTGTACATGTTTTATTCTTGATTAATAACTTCTAACTATAATGTGTTTAATTAATGTACTTCCATACTTTATGATTAATGGATTCACCATTTCTAAATGAAGTATTACCTCATTTTAAAACTAGTCATGTACAAGATGTTAATGGTTCACAAGGTTTTAGAAAGTGCCCTTTAATCTCATTTATAAATCCTTTGTGAGACATAGATAATCCTCACTTTAGATGAGCTCACACAAAGCGAGTAAATGCTTTCTAACTACCTGAATTAGTCATGAATTGCGGTATTGATAAGTGTTTATAAAACATATATTAACACACTGACTCACATTATACGTGCAAATGCATGCATAAATGTACATAGTTTGGTAATCATTTACTCACACTTTCTTAATGATCTTGTGAACCACTGACAACCCGTAAATTTGCTGTTTTGTAATTTATGTTAAACCTAATTTAGAAATGGTGAATCCATCATTCAAAAAGTATGAAAATACAATCATTAAATACATTATAGATTAGCTTATTAATCAAAAATAAAACATGCATAACGGTGTTTATGAATACCATAACAATGTGTAATAATGTAGGAACAATGCTTTATAAATGATTAATTAAGTTTAAGTAATGCTTCATAGTGTGTAGTTATCAGTGCTGGGCAAGTTACTTCCAACGTGTAATACATTATTGATTACTAGTTACTGTCATTTGAGAGTAATTAGTTATATTACAATATTACTTTCTCTGAATTGTAATGCTTTACACTACTTTTGCGTTACTTTTGAGTTACTTTCACCAAAATAACAGCGGAGGAATGACTTGGTAGGTAGCATGTGAATTTTACCACGGGATCAATAAAGTCTCATCTTTATCCACTTTAATTCATCATAGTTTATTCATAACATTTTGTACAATGAATGTGAATATGCAAAGTAACCAAAGCTATAAAATAGAGAGGTAAAACTTACAATAGGCAAGTAGGAGAAAATGAAAATACATACATATATAATATAATGACTCTGACACCTGGATCCCTTTCCTGACTGTGACAGATCTTGAATGAGCGATCCACCAAGGACCTGGAGCAGATGCAAGTGAAGAACAACAAGCTGCTGCAGGAGTGTGAGCAGCTCTCATCAGTCAAAGAACATCTCTCTTTGGAAAATCAGCAGAACGCAAATGAGCTCAAGGTACACACACACACACACACACACACACACACACACACACACACACACACACACACACACACACACACACACACACACACACACTAGGGCTGCACAATATATCGTTTTTTTATTGTCATTGTAATGTCACCTGGCGCAATAAACACAATGTGAAAGGCTGCAACATATTGCGAAAGACACTCTTTTTGTTAGTTGAAAGAAAATATCAGCAGAAAGCTGCACTTTAAAATGTCATTCTTTTTTAACTGTTGCCTTTGATATTCAATTCAGTGTTCAATTTGTTCCATAAAAGAATGTCAGAAGTGGTTTCCTTTCATTCAACAAGCAAAACGTTGTGTTTTAGCAGAATACTGAGAGCAACAGAAAGGCAGAACTGAGCACACATTAATATTGTGTTAATAATTTGTGTATGTTAGCAGTGTGTCTGTGCATGCATGGCTTTGAATGTGAATGTGACAGAGAGAGAGTGGCCAAGTAACAGATAACTGATAACTGATAATGAGTTTACACTCTTGTAAGTCATACAACATGGAGTTATGAGAGCATATGATTGTTCTTTCAGAGCTCATCCTTAATAGGCAGCTTGCTATGGCAATTATCTTATTTGGAGAAAAGGTTGCAGGAATATTTCTTTTTATCATTTGAGCCATTTTTATAATACTTTCCTTTTGAAAAAAAAAAACAACTCCCAGAAAACCTGTATCAACATTGTTACACTGTACAGTACAGTGAGAAAAGGCTGTTGGGTTTCACTCATTCTGATTTTTACTGCTCCCATATTTCTTACTACGATAACATACATGCTTCCCACACAGAGTAACATCCATGCGTAGTGAAAACCTACATTTACTCCTCATTGATCTTTCATAGTCCGCGTCAGTAGATAGCTGAAGTTGGCCAGTCCTGAAAGTGATATTATTTAACATGCAGCATACAGTGACACAATTGGAGAAGAGGTAAAGCTGTGCAGGCATTACAGGATGAAATCCTGGGATTAGGGTGGCACCAAAATCATGGTTCCAGCTGTCGCCGTGGTTCTGCTGCGACTCCCTGCTATGCTGTGCTGCTCCCTGCTACGCTCTGCGGGGCCCCACTGTGCCCTGCTGTATCCTGCTGCATCCTGCTATGCTCTGCTGTGCCATGCTACATCCTGTAACGTCCCGCAGTGCTCCGCTATGCCATGAATTACTACAACCACTATTTCTAGTCACTGTTTCATTAGCTTTACTGTGACTGTTATTGCCACTGTTCACCACACCTCCGTCAGACACCACCTACCAAGAGCCTGGGTCTGTCTAAAAGGGAGTTTTTCCTCACCACTGTCGCACTAAATGCTTGCTCTTGGGGGAATTACTGGAATTGTTGGGTCTTTGTAAATTATAGAATGTGGTCTAGACCTACTCTATCTGTAAAGTGTCCTGAGATAACTCCTGTTATGATTTGATACTATAAATAAAATTGAATTCCGTGGTTAACATTCCATTTTCTTCTTTATTTATCAACTCTAAATTGAAGTCATGGGACTCGAATTGTTCTCAGTAATGTCTTAGATCTACAGTGGTGGAGGATACCTGATAATAGATGATGTGATTCTGTCCTATTGAACCACAAGGGGGCACTGCTCCGACAGTACATCATGTAATGAGCCAGTCAGAAACAGGTGTACTGTGTTTTGCATTGTCTTAGACAGAAAGAACAGAAAAAAGGTTATTCTTTTTGTCTTAAGTACTTTGAAATAGTTATGTGAGGGCTTTGGTCAGAGAGACAGACCACATTTGACTTATAGCCCTCAGCACACAGTAACATCTGCTCTCCACTCTCCTGTTTCTTCCTTGCTACTTCTGTGAATACTTCACACAACTCTGCCCTTCCCGCCTGTCAGATGAGAGAAGAGGAGGTGAATCAGATGCGTCAGGAGATTGCCAAACAGACAAAGATGAGAGAAGCCATCCAGAAGAAGTTCCACCACATGGAGGATCAGAAAGCTGATGTGGATGTGCAGAGGGAGACACTGAAAGCTCAGATCGTCGGTCTGGAGAAAGGTACAGGAGCTTGCCATGCTTTATCAGAGACACACACATACACTTGGAGAGTTACATGAACCATCATCCTCTCTACAGTATGTTGCCCAATCTTTCTATCCCTCAGTGCTGCCCTGTCGTGGTCCCTGTAAGCTCATCAGTCTCAAGCTTAAATAAGTTCTGAAGTCTGACATGAGATAATGAAACCTAAACGTTTATCCTTATCCTACAAGATGAGCACATGAAAATATGTGTATTTTCCCTACATAAATACAGATTTGTCCACACGCAAACACAATCCAAATCCATATAAGTCAGTGTGGTAAGTAATCCACATATGCATGCACCGAAGCATTCAGACATGCATGCATGTGCACAAAAAACAAATTATTGTTTAATAGTTTTATTTTATTTTTAAAACCATATATATATGAAAATATATATATATATATGAAAATATATATATATATGAAAATATACATTAACATTAATCTAACATTATTTGAAAAGATAAATCTTTTTTAAATGTACACAACATTGATGATAGGCTTACTAGAGGTAAGGTAGCCTTCCACAGATACAGTTAAGCTTAAGGATTCACTGTTCCACATTTCACATATGAAATATATGAATAATAAATGATTATTTTAATAGCTTAGTTTTGTATTTACCATAAAAAGGTATATCTGAAGGCTTTAGGCCGCCCTATACGTTATTGTAGGCCCAGTTTAATATGCAGCTCAATTTTATACATTATATATAGTAGCCTAAGGGGTCTCTGCTCCGTCTCTTTTTCAGCTGAGGGGTCCTTGTCCTACAAACGTTGAAGACCCCTGAACTAGTTAATATGAAAATATCCAACACTATTGGCTTTGACCATCAATATAAACCGTCCTCATCTTTCTCCCTCCACAGATCTTGAATCTTCCCAAAAGCAAGTTGAAACTGACAGGAAAGCCATAGAAGAGCTTATACGAGAGAGAGACATCTTAAATAAGGTATGCGTTGTAGAATACCTTAGGTTCTTGTAAACGGAGGACGTTGTGTGATGCACAATATTATGTCATTAAAATGTTCATGGACAGTGGAGCAGTCAAATACAGCAGAGTATTTTTCCTGTTATCTACAGTTTTCCTCATCATTTAGTCGTGCTTATGCATTTGTGTGTATGATCCCATTCAATAGAACATGATCAAAGCTGCACTGTCAACGGAGAAACAGCAGAACATTGTGAAGCTCCTGGAGCAGGACAAGAAGACCTTGGAACATGAGATCAATGGCTACCGCCACGAGGCCCAGAAGCAGCGCAAGATCATCCAACAGCTGGAGAAAGAACGGGACCGCTACATCAACGAGACCAGCAACCTCATGCAGAAGGCAAGTTGTGAAGAAAAGCTATCTTATTGCATTTCATTATTTGGATTATTTTTTAATATTACACAAAGCTGTTTCTTATCACAAGGATGGGAAAGCTGCCACCAACCTTAGCATATCTGAAGGGAACAGCAAGGCAGTCTTGAAGAAAATATTAAAAAGCCTTTATTGATGCGGCTAATGCATAGCAAAGGGTAGAAAATACACACCAACGCGTTGCGGCACACAGGCCTTCTTCAGGGTGACTACATTAACTGTATACATGCACAATATCCATTAACAGAAACAAAAAAACAACTTTGCTCTGTTCCACAGGTGCAACAGAAAGTGAATGACGTTGAAGTGCGAGAGACGGAGATATTTGATTGGAGGAAGAAGGTCAGTGAGGCAGAGTGCCAGCTCAAACAGCAAGAAAACCTGCTGGAGTCTGTTGTGTCTGAAAGGAACCTCTACAGCAAAAACCTCATCGAGTCTCAGGTACCAATGCACAGCTGTTCTCAGGAGGTAGAGCAGGCCGTCCACTAATCACAGGGTTAGTGGTTCGATCCCTGGCTCCTCCTGTCCACATGTCAAAGTGACAAAGACTCCCAATGGGCAGGCCAAAGCCTCGCATGTGGGCTTTGTCGCCATCAGTGTGTGATTGTGAATGAAGGCCAATTGTAAAGTATTACCCCGTTAAGGTAGAAAAATGTGTAGTCCATTTACTGCAGAAGTGCAGTCTATTTGCCATCTTTAATTTGTTAGTCAATTATCCAGTTAAGGAGTCAGCCAGCTAGTTTATATTCTGTATTTCCCAGTGTGAAAAGATGGCTGAGGCCAGGGCCGGATTGGGACTCATTTTCAGCCCTGGAGTTTCATGCCTTAGACCGGCCCACTTTAGTTCACGACTAAAGGCTTAATTCATATTACTTTTATCCTATTCTCTTTCAATCGTGAGCTTTGTATATTCACTATTGTTTGATTAAAAACATAATGGGTCACTAGTAACACTTGGGCATAGAAAGTTGTTATATTGTAACTAATGTGATCACTGCAAAAAAAAAAAAATGCTTTTCTTACTTAGTATTTTTGTCTCGTTTCCAGTCCAAATATCTAAAAGAAATCTTACATCAAGATGCATTTATTAAACAAGTATGAAAAAACACCTCAAACACCTGATTTTTGCTTAAAACAAGGCACATTATCTGTCAAAAATAATTGTTTTAGATTTAGCTTGCTTTAAGCAACAAGAAAAAAACAAAATCACTTAATTTTTAGTTTTTTTTCAGAAAACAACATAATTTCACTTGTCTAGTAAATGTATCTTGAATTAAGAATATTTAGATATTTAAACTGGAAACAAGTAAGATACTAAGTAAGAAAAGCATTTTTTTCAGTGATAACGTTTTCTTATTCACACATTATGGTACATCTAACGTAACGTTACCGGGCCTCGCTGCTCGTCACTGTTAGCAGCAAACCGGACTAGAGGCGGCTGCTGCTGAACAGCTACAAGAAAAACGTTTGATACATGAACGGTGGTTTGCAGACAACGTTGTTTTGCATCTTGCACTGCTCCTAACTACCTTAACGTTAGCTTACTGACCGGCCTCGTCGTCTTCATTAGTTTTTTTGAGGAAAAATGTGCTCAGCTTAGAAGATTTGGCCGCGTCACTTTCCAAAGCTTTCTTCTTTTTTATTCTGGACTTTTCAGTGCCGCCTTTGCGCTTCCTGTTATCTATTGTTATCTGACTTTTTTTATTTTGAGCAACTTGCAAGGTGCCGTGTCGGGGCGGGGGGGGCAGGGAGTCAAAAGATAATCACGTCATCATTAACCTGCAGGCTGCACTCTGCGAGAAAATATTAAATAAAAAAGAGTGGGACTGCGATAAAATAGTGAATAAAAAGAGTGGGGCTGTTGTGAGTGCAGGCAGCCATAGGGACAGCATCCATATTTCAACCCAGTGCCATGACAACAACGGCCCTCGCGGCCAAAAAAATAGACCGGCCCACCGGGAATTTTCCCGGTGCTCCCGATTAGCCAATCCGGGCCTGGCTGAGGCTAAATATGCCCACATTTTTCCAGTGGTAAACCTGGGTTGACAGGGCGTTACTAGACATAAAGCTCTACTTGGGGCACAGGCCCCCCCCAAATAATTCTGCTATATGCTGTGCTATACATACTGCCCTTGCTTGGCCCACTAGTCCTACCATGTTTATCTATTCTGCTGCTTAAACAATTGAAACAACTGGGCTTATTCTGCAATAATAATAATGAACCCAAAATGCAATAACGAACATATACAAAATTTACTTTATGATGCAAGGCAAATATCTCCAAGAGGGAAAGCCATTTCGGACAACGACTGACAGAGGACCTAGTTATTGCATAGAACTTTTGTATTACAAACAAGATTAAAGAGGTACATATCAAAATACACAATATATATATCCAACAAATTTATATTTCAATACATTTTCAGAAATTGAAAACCAATGCAGCTTTTGTAATGGTCATAATTGGCTCTATTTATTTATTTTTTTAACTTATATAAAAACATCTCCTAATGTCCTTGAATAACTGTATTTATTACATTTTCTAGCCCAAAACTACATTTCACAAGATTACATTTGAACACATCATGTAATAATTTAACTTCGCCCAATAGTAATTTTTATGGAATAGACCATGAACGTATCTCCATGTTACCTCAGCCAGAGACGGTTTAGAACCATAGACAGTTAAAGAAGTGGACCAACAGATCCCGTTGCTCTGGACAGAGACCAATGTAGTCTATTAGAAGCACTTTTCCGGTGAGGTTCGAGCGTTACTGCGCAGCTGCAAACTGAGCTTGCTGACATATATGTGACGTGAGCAACGTGTCTGAACGTTGTAAGTATTTTTACAAAAACGTTTGCTACGGAGCCATAACGTGAGAGACAAGGTAATGGAGCCTTTTATACATTGTCGTGTTTCTTTAGAAATGAACAATGGACAAATAAAGTCTTTAAACGCTTCAGATGTAAAGTTATTGGCTGTCAAAGTGACGCCAAAATGAATGGCAGTCAATGGAATGCTAACGGGGGGTGAGTGCTTCGTAGCATTAAAATGGCGCCATAGCGCCTTCACTCTGTGGAGACAAGCTTGCCCCCTTCTTAAGAACCGAGACACCCCCACTCAGAGTAGTTTCCTGTATCTGTGTCACGTGGGCTCTGCCACGGCCACGCCTCTTTAGGAGACTAGTGGCAGGTCCAAGTGTATTGATTCCAACGGGAGAAGTGAACGTGAACACAGATTATGAGCGATCCTTTCGCCCCATAGTCACCAAAGTATATATTGGAGCCATTTCTCACAAGCCACATATCTCCAGAACATTCTGACACAAAAAATTCAGACGGACACATCAGGAGAAAATTAACTTTGTTTAAGACCTGTTTCTGTCTCAGGACCAAACTCTCGCAAGATCGGGCAACACAGAGGAGCTAACGTCAGCTAATGTTCGTGAACGCCCTAACAAAACTAATCTCTGTGATGAAATATGTCTTTTAGCTGTGTAAATATCTAACGTTAGCAAAAGAACACATTATTCATCCATTTTCATCCATCCACCTGACGTTCACTGCACGTTCAAACAAGGCCACACCCTGTTTAGGAGACAGGAAGTGTGTACAGTTTCATACCATACCATCTTTAGTATAGAGGATCTTTGCTTTGTTAGTACCGTTATTTAGCTAGACAAGGACGACTGTACTGCCTTACAGTAAATAAAGTTTACTAGCTCACCTCTGGTTTTTGGTCGAAAATAAATCCTTAATTCACCGCATTAGATGTGAAAAATATGCCGGCTTTACACAATGGTTTTACACATGAGATTTTACTGCGGCACAGCAGATCAACACTGACAGGTTAGGCAACTTTTTCACAACTTCTATTAACTAATGGTTGCAGTTTTTTATTCTATATGTATATAATATATTGTCCCATATTTATCTATTTTTCTACCTTCCATTCTTCCATTCCTTCCTTCCATTGTCCGCCTCTCTGCCTCAGGAAGAGATTGCAGAGATGAAGAGGAAGATGAAGACCATGAACAACCAGGTCACCCGACTGAGAGATGAGATCACTGGAAAGGAGCTTGCCATCGCCAAGGATCAGCAGGAACACAAGCGTTTGGAGAAGGATAACGAGGCTCTCAAGGTAATGCAGCCTGCCTCATTGCTTCATAGTGGGGTGTGGTTTTGAGTTCCTCGTCAACATTTAAATTGCCTTGGATAAAAACCTTGGCAAAATGAATACATGTTAATGTAAATTTGCCCCCATGTATTAATTATATATGAATTAAGTATATTTTATTTGTTGAATGCTGCATTGTCAAGTAGCACTGGGAACTATTGACCAACTTCCAAAGCTAAAGATAGCCATTAACCATGAGTGGTTTTCACTTTTTAGGGCTGTCTGCACTGTACATTGCCAGAACCTTTTATGCCTAATTTGTATACATGTGTGCACTCATCTCTGTGTCCTACAGGGGGAGCTGCAGTTGATGAAGCTCCAGCTTGAAGAAACAAAGCAGCGTGTTGACAGCCAGAAAGCAGAACAGCAAAAACTGCAGAAGATTATAGCCGACGCTGACGCTGAGCAGGTCCAACAGAAGAAACAACTTGAACAGGTAAAGAAAGAGAAGGAGGTAGACAAGAATAACTAGAGAAGGAGAATGACAGAGACTTGCAATGTTGGGCAAGTTACTTCCAAAATGTAATACATTATTGATTTCTAGTTATTGCCATTTGAGAGTAATTAGTTATATTACAATATTACTGTCTCTGAATTGTAATGCTTTACACTACTTTTGCATTGCTTTTGACCAAAATAACAGCGGAAGAATGACTTGGTAGGTAGCATGTGAATTTCACCACGGTATCAATAAAGTCCACTTTAATACATCAAAATGTATTCATATGATGTTGTATTATCAATCTGACTCTGCAAATTAACTTAAGATATAAAATAAATAGTGAAGTAAAACGTACAATAGGCCTACTTGACTCTGAGTTGTGTTGGAATAGAAGTAAAAAGTGAAAATACTATTATATTACTGTATTATATTATAGTTATTATATTACGTGTAACAAGCCTAAACATTAAATCCCGACATGTTTATATCTGTAAGCTGCGCTCAAATACCATTACCTGTCGGGACACGCGTGTTGTCCGTACCGTCTCTGATTCTGGCTCTGACCACGGGAACAGTGACGGGACAGCTCGCTTCAACACAGCGTAAAACACTCCTGAAAATATGTGCATCTCGCAAATGTATCCGTCTCTGCAGTCATTTCAACCACCGAATACAGCAACAGGAAATAACACTCACAGACTTTTTTTTTTCTTAAAAAAACAAAATACCACTAAATATCGGGTTAAATGCATTGTAACGGGTATAATATTACCAAAATGTTATTAGTAATGCTTTGTATTACTGCCTTACAGCAAAAAGGAATACGTTACTGTAATTGCGATACTTTTGTAATGCATTACTCCACTGGAGACTTGTATCTGATTATTTGTTGGCAAAACTTCTCTCAAGGTGATCAGAGAGCGAGACAACCTGGGCAAACAGCTGCTGCTCCGCAACGATGAGCGTGCGCTGCTGTATGAGAAGATCAGGATCCAGCAATCAATCCTGAGCAAGGGGGACTTCCACTACAACCAGCGAATGGATGACATCCGCCTGCTCAAGCTGGAGATCAAGAGGCTCCAGCGCAAGAAGAGCATCCTGGACAAGACTGTGCCCAACACAGAGGACCTGAGGTAAAAGAGAGAGAGAGAGAGAGAGAGAGAGAGAGAGAGAGAGAGAGGAGGGCCTGAGCAGGATAAAGAGAAAAGGAAGTGGAGGGCTGTGAACAAAGACAGTCAGCGTTGAAGTGCTCTAAGAGAAGAATTTGGAGTAGAGAAGGAGGACAGGATGGAGAAAGAATGAGGTGACCCACAAAGAGCAGTGTTTAGAGTAGAAGCATACCTTTGATTAAAATGACCGGTGAACTATGGTACGGAAACTGAGAACGGCCATGGATTTTTTTTTTTTTGATGCACTGTTATCTTGTGATAAAAAAAATCCCACCACGACACCCTTCCATTTAACCCGAGGAAGGAGCTCCATGAGCGGATAGAGGTCTTCCGTTTCTCCCTCCTCTTCTCCGGTCAAATACTTGGGATATACTAATAATACTGGGATAAAATCCCACTAAAACAGGCTAAACAGCCTTCAGTTTAACCCGGAGAAGAGGAGGGAGAAACGGCAGATTTCTATCCGCTTATGGAGCCCCATTCCCCGGGTTAAATGGAAGGGTGTCTTAGGCACACAAAAAAAATCCATTAAAAAAAAACATCTCGAGAAAACAAAAAAAATCTTGAGAAAAAAACTTTGTTATATCAAGATAACAAATTAATAAGTCGTTATCACGAGATAACAGTGCATGAAAAAAAAAATCAATAAAAAAAAAATCAATGGCCGTTCTCGGCTTCCGTACTATGGGGCATATTTACTGTATTAATTGTTAACATAATGTTGAATGTGAGAACTGTGCGAAATAACATGGAGATGCCGTGTTGCAGGCGAGAGCTGTTTCACCTGCAGAGGGAGCTGCTCAGAGAGAGGATGAGGAACAGCGTCCTCGAGGAACAGCTGAAGCCCATAAATATTCACCGATGGAGGCGACTGGAGGTGAAGCACTCTTTTAATAGTGTCTGTGTGGATTAGCTTGAAGCCATCACAACCCTAAACTGTATTTATTTGTCTCTGCCTCACAGTGACATGAACGTTTTTATTCCTAGTTTATGGGGCCACTCACACCCTTCAAGCATTTTTTCAAACAGGAAAAGATCCGTCCATTAACATTTTGTAAATGACTCTCCCCTGCAGGGCAGTGACCCGGGCAAATACGAACTCATCCAGAAGATTCAGTCCTTACAAAAACGACTGATCGCCAAGACCCAAGAGCTTGAGGAGCATGGACTCCTATTACAGGTAAAAACTCTCTCCTCAGTGTCTTCACACAAGTACACATACCTACTGTTCGGGATTAAAGTATAAGGCTTGTAATATTCCAAACCAACTAAACATTAGTACGTGAAAGTATATATTTGGGTCACGAATATAAATAAAAAATAAAAAAACTCAGTAATATCCTAAAACAACTGGCCACTGTAGTGTTCGGCAAACAAACTGGAAACAGGAGGAAAGTGCATTTGTTGAAGACTATTTTCAGTGGCGGATTATACACATTTGGTGATCTAAAGAGTATTTGGGGCAACAGGATGGGGTGTGTGGGATTGAGTCAAAATAAACGGTGTGTGTTCATGGTAATGTATAGGTAAGTATCGCATTAGAAAAGCTGGCTGGAAAAGGCAAAATTCAATAAAACTTCCTCAACTGCGCAAAAACATTTTTATGCTTGCTTGAGGTGGTGTTTTACTTTGTCGAAAAAGAGTTGATGCGTTAAATGGGATTTGAAAAGCCGAGTAGCGAACATCTAACTCACAGGACTGATCAGCGGGTTCCTGCTGTTGGCGTATTCCAGGATATTCCCATAAGGTGTCTTTGTCTCCTCATACTAGCTGACATGAAAGAACAATTAAAAGTCCTCTCTATTTTTCTCTTGTAGATGCCAGGGTTAGATGACCAAGGCAACTTTTTTTGTTTCCGGTTAACAACCTCTACTTCATCTGTTTACTGGAGCATTTGTAGCCAACAGCTGTAAACCGAGTTTATTTGCTCCAAAACCAGTTGATGGAAACACGCCTAATTTGCATTTCTTTTTTGCAACATTTCAAAGCTTTGCTTAAAATTGGCTTGATAATTACAGTAAATGTGTTTGATAGTTTTTGGACAACAATGGAGCTCTATGGCACATATAAAAAAGATATACCAGGTTTTGGATACACACACCATAATTGGAGAGGATAAATGCATTGTTGATGTTGATCTTTACATGGGATTAGTTTACAATAATAAAAATGTATCACCCAAGTTAACTCGGTCAAGAATCACTCACTCACTCACTCACTCACTCACTCACTCACTCACTCACTCACTCACTCACTCACTCACTCACTCACTCACTCACTCACTCACTCACTCTTGAAATGTCCTTGCTTCCCCATCAAGGAAAAGGAGAAGCTGTATGTGGAGCTGAAGCACATTCTGGCCCGGCAGCCCGGTCCAGAGGCAGCTGAGCAGCTCCAGCAGTGCCAGTGGACCATCAGAGAGAGAACCAAAAAGCTCAAGGTTGTTTTTTGTTGTTGTATCCCACTCATCATGTTTGCTTATTTTTACTATTTTACCCCATCAGAATCTGTTTTTTCTAAGTCAACTATCTCTTTCTCTGTCCTTTAAAACTTGACTGTATAATATGTATTTGTGAAATCATTCCGTTCAAGTTTTGTTCAACGAAGGCCTTCGTCAGAATGTAAGCCTCAATATGTATTGATTTGATGAAGGTTTTTTATGAAATGTTGGAGGGTGGAATGATTTTAATTATGAAGAACACGTTGCCTAAATAAAGTATGTGCCAAACATCAGATCTGTGTACACTTTGATAAAAAAGACCTGTCAGTTGATACTGTGTCAGACAGGTCATTCAGTGACAAGTCAACTCACTATGTAACAGTCCATGTGTATCTAAAAACTTGTATTTTATAAATAACACACACATTATCATAACAGATGCAGCGTCTGATTTCAGGTAAAACATGGTACCTGTTTGCTTCTCTGCGTTTTATGACTAAATTATATATTTCTCTGATTCCACAGGTGTTGATAGCAGAGCTGAGAATGCTCGACTCAAAGATGAATGAGTACAAAAGTGAGAACCAACGATTAGCTAATGAGCTAGCAAACATTAAGAAGAAGTACCTCAGCGAGAAAAAGCTACACAGGTGAGGCTGATCTTTTCTCTGCTGTACATCTTAACATTAATAATAATAATAATAGCTTGGATTTTTATAGTGCTTTTTTAAGTGACTCAAGGATGCTTTACATAAAGGCAGACCAAGTAACAGAACATACAAAAGAAAGAAAAATCTTTATTTTAACACGTACTATTATTAGAGAGTAAATTACCCCATTACATTTCCATATGTAAATCCATTTTCCACTCGGTCCAATGAATTTTTCAATTCAATTCAATTTTATTTATAGTATCAAATCATAACAGGAGTTATCTCAAGACACTTTACAGATAGAGTAGGTCTAGACCACACTCTATAATTTACAAAAAACCCAACAAGTCCCCCCAAGAGCAAGCACTAGTGCAACAGTGGCAAGGAAAAACTCCCTTTTAGGAAGAAACCTCAGACAGACCCAGGCTCTTGGTAGGAGGTGTCTGGCTTTTACTTTTACTTTACTTTACTTTTACTTGAGGTCTCTCACAGCCTTGAGGTCTACTTGAGGTCTCTCACAGCCGGAATGAGCCTGGCAAGGCTGCTTTTTCGTTTGCTGCTCCACATTCCTGGAATGCGGCACAAAGCACCTTAAAATTGTTCCTTCCCCCCCCATTTATCAGTTAATTTAAGGCTTAGATAAATGACTGCTATGTATCTGCTTGTCTTTGTTTTACCTGATTGTTTAAACTTTTTATCTTGTCATTATTATTATTATAATGTCATTTGCTGAAATGCATGCTGTGCACTCGGCCCAATTCTCTCTCAATGGGCCTTGAGTTTTAAATAAAGTTTTGAAATGAAATGAAATTAAATATTGATTCGTAAAAATAAATCATAATTTATTTTACGCAGGGAACCATTTATTGATGCTGTAGTTTTGTGTCTCATCAGTGAGCAGAAGACCAAGACAAAGGTGGAGCAGCTGGAACCCCTGCCCCAGCTGAGCGGCAAACCTCACTTCACTGGGGGGGGCTTCAGGATCGACAACCCTGTGAGAAGATAATGGCCTTCATAAGGGAATATTTTAGAAGCCATCTGACATCTTTAAAAAGATCTATTACCACATCACATGACATAATGTTTTCAAACACCCTGCATTTTACCATTTATCATCCTCTCTGAAAAAAAGACTTTTACAATGTAGATACGTAGTATTGAATTATGACTGTAATACTGATTATTTAATAACACAAAAATACTGTTAATTTCTGTTGGGCAATCAGGAAGGAAATAGCTTTCAGTCTATAATAAATCATGTTCTAAGATACATTTTTAATCAATATATATATCTTGAGCAACACATCAAGTCCCTATTATGTTCTTGTTCTTTCTAGCTTAGTACATTTTCAAAATAAGACTCTTTCACTATGTTCAGCAATCAGTTATTCATAATTTTCTCTCATCCTGAGTAGATTACAGTAACTCTACATCATAATCTATGAGAGGTTAAGCAAAGAAGGAAACTGCAAACCATGTTTTTATCAGAATCTGAATCCGGTTTATCACGTAGTACAGTAGGTTCTCACTATACAAGAAATTAACTTTGGTGTATCAGTGCATACAATAAACATAGTAAGTGAAAATAAGTTGA
Organism: Gymnocephalus cernua; assembly: GCA_023631565.1. NCBI lineage: Eukaryota > Metazoa > Chordata > Actinopteri > Perciformes > Percidae > Gymnocephalus > Gymnocephalus cernua. Next base: position 24,375,482 of record CM042439.1, read on the forward strand.
AAAATAATAGTATAATAAGTATGGCAAGAATGAAATAAAAAATAAAATGGAGTATGCTTCCATGAATATATAGTAGATAAAAATATACTATAACAAATATGTACAATGTATCTGAATTAGAATGTTTTAATTGAAATGAATTTATGTAGTTACCTTCTGTTAAGTGCATGTATTAAATGTGTTTTCAGTCATGGTACAGAGAGAATGCATAAATAGCCATCTTTAGCTTATGATTGGCTCTAAATATATATATATATATATATATATATATGTATATATATATATATATGTATATGTATTGAATTGTTGTTGAGAATAGAGGCTGAAGGTTCCATTCATTATTCCATTCATTATGTTTGACACCATACTAGAAGGGTTTGGAATAGAGTGACACAGCTTGCTGTTGTCGCTCGTTTTAATCTTATCCTTTAACCTCCTTTAGACGTTTGGTTGGGCAAAACACTTGTGTGTTTTCAGTTGTATAATAAAGTTTGTTTCTCTGTTTTTATCGCCTTGTAAAGCACTTTAAGAGGATCAGAGAGGTGCTCTGTGAATAAACTTTCCTTTTTAAACAACAAGTGTATTCAAAATTTCCTTTGTTATAATGACATCCATCCAGTCTAAACCACATACAAATACTAATAATACAATTTAGATTAGGGATGTCCTGATCGGATCGGAAAGTATCGGATCAGAGACGATATGGTCAATTTTTAACTGATCTAGAGGAAAAAAACAGTGTGTATCGGCACATTCGGCAGGTATTTAATATTTTTAAAATCGGATCGGGGGCTAAAAAAGATGATCGGGACATCTCTAATTTAGATATTTAGATAGTATTTAAGGGAAACCAGCAGTTCTCTGACTTATTGAAGAACTTTAATAATAGTTATCATCATCATTATAGAAGTAATGAGTCTATTAGAAGGCTGCTCTGAAAGAATTTGGAAAAATCAGGATTACAATCAGATTCTCTTAGCAGGTTTAGTTAACAGACTAGCCATTTCTAAATAGGAAACTTTATCTGTCACTTAGATCTTTCATTTGTTACAAGTTATGGCAAAAATACATAATTATTTCAAGTATGGAGGAACCACTCAGACACACCACCTAGAAAACAACATGTCCCATGACTTCAGTGTCATAATGATTTTTTCCCCATTCAGAGCCATAGTGGGTTCATGTTGAATGCAGGGATTGAACCTGTGATCTTTACATTCAAACAGCACACAGCGGTGCCCTCTATTGTTGAGTCACAAGCCTACAGAATAGTGAGAGCACCCAGGGGTCAAGGGTCAGTGTTTAATTTCCTGTGTCACTTCTGATAATACTATCATATTATATAAAATGAGTTATGTGGCAAGTTTTAAACCCCCCTCTCTGTTTCTGGAGTAGGTAATTAGCATGGTGTCCATGTATCACCACTAGATGTCAGCAAAATAAAGATTGACTAGACAAGACCAAAATATATTCAATCTGCTGGCATAGGCTACTTTTGAAATACATGGATGAAAAGATGTATGTTTACATTTTTGTTATCTAAAAATATTAAGTATAGCCATGTATTATTTATTTTGTGTTACATGTATGTATGCATGTATTTTCAGCATGGGAAATTAAAATGCAATGCAATTAAAGGATATGCATCAACTGCAGAATCTGATTATTATCAATGTCTCATTCTGTTTGTAGCCAGGTGGTGAATTCGATGTAACACCCCCATCACATTTATTTCTGGTTACCTACAGCATGTATTTTGTGTTCTTGTATGTAATTCAAATGTTCTCAACATGAAATAAATGTGCATATTTTCTAAGGACTATGGTTAACTGCTCCTCAGATCTCTGCAGGGTAAATCCAGACAGCTAGCTAGACTATCTGTCCAATCTGAGTTTTCTGTTGCATGACTAAAACAACTTTTGAACGTACACGTTCCACCAAAACAAGTTCCTTCCTGTCCGGCGCTTAGCCGCCCATTACCAGACCTTTTTCATGGCAGACATGTTGACATGTCATAGTAGGAAAGCACAGGTGTATTCAAAACCATTAATGATGGCTGCATTCCACTTAGGAGAGGCCCTGGTATTGTGCATGCTGACTCACTGAAATAGCTTACTGGGACACTTAATGGAATTGAGCCATCCGTTTATCAATTTCAGCTGTGCTTTTCCTACAAGTCAAAATGTCTGCTGTGAAAAAGGTCCATTGTGATTAGGTTAAAGAAATGCCAATAAACCAGAGCACGTTTTTCTCCCATCCCGGAATGCTGTGTTGCCTGGTCTGGCAAAGCGAGACTAGCTGGCAGAACTTGGAGAAGGTCCTTTTTTCAGATCGTTATGTCAGCCACTAGGTGGCAGTGTCACGCGCCAGGTAGTTGTGCGGTGCCTCTTGGTCGCTCTCTTTTTCTTTCGGGCGGATCAGGGAAGCGACGCGGTGGAGAATGGCGCAGTAAACAAATAGGTAAATATTGCAATAACTGGTTAAAACCAGTCAATAATTAAAACATGTATGTACAAAACGTTAAAGTTATATCTGTTTCCATCTCGTAACTGGATGATATGTTGTAGCTGACACAGACTTTGGATGGACGTCGACGGATTTGGCTGACGCCATTGTTTCCACGTGTTAGCAAGGTATGGTTAGCATTCATAAAGCCTCACCTATGCTACTGTTATGTGGTTATTGGAAAAATACAACTGTTTATACCGTGGTAAAGTTGGTTTTATATTGGACATTGGATAAAAATCTACTATGCAGCTTACCCTTTTGACCTATTCATGTCAAACCACTTTTGGTGAACTCTACTAACTCCCCTAAACATTGCACAAAGCTTCTTTTTTAAAAAAAAAATCCTTTTAATTTCTTTTATTTTTTTGTTATGTAAATAAATGCTATAAATCTACTATGCAGCTTGCCCTTTTGACCTATTCATGTCAAACCACTTTTGGTGAACTCTACTAACTCCCCTAAACATTGCACAAAGCTTCTTTTTAAAAAAAAAAATCCTTTTAATTTCTTTTATTTTTTTGTTATGTAAATAAATGCTATAAATCTATTATCATCCTTTAATCTTTTTTTATATTTTTTATGTAAAAATTTTTTTATAAATCTATTATGCGGCTTGCCCTTTTGACCTATTCATGTCAAGCCACTTTTGGTGAACTCAACTTACTCCCCTACACAATGCACAAAGCTTATTTTTTCTGTAAAAAAAAAATGCTATAAATATCCAATGTCCAATATAAAACCAACTTTACCACGGTACTGTTTATGTATTTTTATTGTATTTAGACAACAGAGTGACAAGTGTCTGAAGTTATGCGCTCCCTGGTGGAGCCCGTTTTTGGAGTCTGTGTAATGTTTTTTCACTATACATTTCAGAATTAGCGTGAATTCACTGTGAAGGTATACTGATATTGTTTTGTTTTATATGTCAGTGTCCTCAGCCCACTTCTGTATGTTTTGGAGGATTTTGTGGTTTTAATTCTTTTTTGTTTGGCCTTCTGTCAAACTGCAACAAATCATCAATATTACCAAAATAAACAAACCCAAAATAAGTTATTGTCCGTTTTCGAAATCGCCTACTTCATACTAGAGTATATACTGCGTTCATCAATACTGTGCAGCATGAAACCGTTAAATCGATGTATTCAGCAGTGTGCTAGGCCAGGCTGAGCCTTAAAGCTCTGGATAAAAAATGAACTCACACCATTTATTGAGCTTTGAATTTTTTGTGTATGACCAACAGGCCTGTAATTCCAAATTTTACTGGACAATGAATTGCTTTAGAAATAATTGCGATTAACAATATAATTGTCTCTTTTAGTGTAATAATACATTTTTAATTATTTTCAAGCAAATGAAATCTTTTGTTATATATCACTGTTATATAACCCAGATACGCAGGTTCACAGCCTGCGAAGTAAACCTTGCCTCTTTATTATCATAAAACATTGTATTTTTTGTTTAAATGAACAAAAAATTGAAAATAGAACATTTATTCCCGTCAATTAAAAACTAAGCATTAATCATAAACAAAAAACAGAGCGTGTTTAATTTCTCTGGCCTCAGATGGCTATAGCCCAGGATGTTAAGTGACAGCTGCCGCTAGCATAGCTTTAGCTAAACAGTCCGATCAATAATCACTCATATAATTACAATTTTGTGGGGGCGTCCTCTGGTAGGAATCCATAGCATCATAGGCTAGCTAACGTTACTGTTAGCTGATGCAAAGTACGTCACCCGGATCGTTGGTCTGATTGGTTGAAGGACTATCCAATTGTGTACAGAGTCATTTGAACAATGCCTGTTGGTCAAGCCTCTTGTGCAGAGAAAATACAGAGCAGACTCCCCAGACTAATGTTCAATCTTAAAAGATTGAGCTTGGTCTGGTGATAGCCAGACTAGGCCTAATGATGAATAATGTTTGTTTACTTTATAAGATGCTGCGTGGTTTAGCTCTCCCACTTAAACTACTAACATTTGCTCAAACTTTTTCAGTTACATGAACAAAACAGTGATGTCATTTTTTGCCCTTTTTGTTTTTGGTATCTATATAAGCATAGTTGGAGGCCGTCTGTTTTCCAGTCCAAGCGTTGGATATACTGTGTATGCAGGGTAAGATCCTCTGTACAGGCTCAATTCAGGGCAAACGGCGTTGCTGGGTCCCCATTGTTCAGGCCTGGTTAAAGCTCATTAGCGTATAGAAGGTGTGCTGCTAATCAGTGAAGTCAGCTGCTGGGGTGTTAGTGGAATGACACCTGAACACACCCTGAATCTGTTTGCATCGTGTTCTAACAGCTGTCATTGTGTAATGACTACCACTTCAATAGTTGTTTGATTAGATATATGTTCACCACAGCCAATTTAACACTAAGATGCTAAGATTTACTGTCAACATGCCACTACGAATACACAGAGGAATATGCAGCTACTTTCTGTCTGTCAAAGTGCAGTACTGTAGCTATTTCCATACCGATGCTGGTACAAATGTACAACAATCAGAAAAGGAATTAATCGCAAAGTAAGTAGCACTTAAAATGAATTTGCCTTGGTGGTTGGTGCATACATAAGCATAAGAAATAAACAATAAATACAGAAACAAATATACACAACATAACTGTTCAACATAAAAAAGAGGCTGATGTGCAAAACATTTTAACACTGATTTCTATATATATTTACAAGTGCGTATGTATAATTTGGTTTTTCAAGCTAAAATGATAATTAAAAAACCACGCCATATAATACTGTATGTTTCCCATCTCCTCGCAGAAAACCAGTGCATTTACAACAAACTCTAGTGGTGTTTTCTAGTAGTGTGTCGTTGAAAAGGGCTTCTTATTCCCCTCTGCTGCTTTTGGAGTATTTCCTTTTGCCAGTGCAATTACGGTAAAACCATGGCAACCAGCGTCTGCAATGCCGGGCTATGTGAGTACGTTGCTGTAGTAATGGGGACCCTCTGTCAGGCCGGCTCTCCTTTTCTCCTCTCTCCCTTTGTGTGGGGAAGCAGCAGCTGCTTCCAGACTCGAATGCAGCTGGTGTTGGTTAGCTGCTCGGTTTCACACTAATGTTGATGACGTGTGTACACACAAGGTATGTACTGCATACTGTGTGCTTAACCGGCATACTTTGCATTCATAGATATGTAGGTGTAGTGAATGTGCTGTGACGTACAGTAAGTGTACAGCATCTATAACGGAGCAGGGAGGCACAGCACCTCCTGTGTACTGACGTCATGTGTTCAGCCAATCAGTTTGCAGCTTCTCTCCTTGTCTTTGCCTGGTGTATCTGCACGCCAGTCTTTAATAATAAGATTATGGTGTTGGAGGATAAAAACACTTTTTTCACTGACAGTTTGTGTCCTTATCACCAGTTTGGAATATACACTATATATATTGAATATACACTATATATATTGAATATACACTATATATATATATATATATATATATATATATATATGCTTTATATTGCACATTTTCAATATCTTTAGTTTTCTATACCGTTGGGTTTTGACTTACATTTTTAACATGTATTGAACGTATTACTTTTTTTTAAAGCTTTAGTGCATAACTTTTTGATATTAATGAACGTCCGTTACATGCAAGCCATTGCCAAATGAGTTTCTACAAAGAGAATTAAGACTATCAGCTCCACACAACGTTCTCTGTATTTCTCAGTATGACTATGTTCAGAAGATTGTGTTGTTCGGCAACTTTCACGCGCAGAAAATTGAGTGAAGATAATGACCTCTTCTGAAGAGTTCATGTTGTTTTAATCATCCGTGTCCTCCTTGGCTACTAGCAACTGTGTGGAGGAGGGGTGGGGGTGGTGTGCGTTCATAGAAGGCTTGTATCATGTGGACGCGCCGACAGTTTTGTTGTCATTACTTAGAATTCCTCATGGGGGCGACAAACTACGCACTATTGCTTTAATTGTACATAATACATATCTTTATTTGTATTACTTATCTTTTATATTATACTTGTTGTACGTGTCCTTATTGCACCGTGGGTCAGAGCGAAACATATTTTCAATTGCTCTGTATGTCTGGCACATATTGCAGAATTGATTGAAAATCATAGTATTTTTATCTAGTAAAGCACAATTTAAAGGCTACAGGAAAACGTCCAAAATACATCATCACCATCTCTGTTTAAAATCAGTTAAGTATATGTGCATCATGATGACACACACTGCTTATTTTCTCAACTCTCTCAAACCCATCAGGCTTTAAAAAGATGAACTGTTAAATCTGCTCATATATGAGAGCTGGATGTTCCGGGCCTCTAATAATGTTTCCCAGTGTGAGTGATCTCTGGGTGTGATAATAACATGTGAACTGGTATGCAATGTATGTGTTTATGGTTGTACAGCCGATGCTTCCGGACAGGAGGTCTGAACCCAGGCCACAGATTGAAACGGGGGATTATGCAGACTTTGAAGCACATGCTGAGTTCCAAGTTTGGCATAATTTGTCATTTTTCACAAACATCTATTTTTATATCAATATAACGTTTTACTGTGGTTTTTATTTTCAATGTTGGCTGCAGTTTAGATGTGTTTTTGTATGATTTCACGTGTACAACTGTCTGTGAAATGTAGTGCAAAGAAATCAGTACAAGGGATTCTCCGGTGAATCCTTTTTGATGTATCTTTTCATATTTATACCATACCATTTCATATTCAATTATAATTGACTCTTAGTGCCTATTTCCAATAATTAGGGCTGGGCACCGAACGTCGATACTTTTACGGCACCGGAAAAAAATACTCCGATCCTGGTCCCGATCGAAAAAGTATTTATCTTTTGGTGCCAAATTTCGGTTCCAAAAGCATAAGCACAAGCTTATCTGTCTCTCTGCATATTGACACAGAGCGGAGCTCCGACACACACACACACACACACACACACACACACACACACACACACACACACACACACACACACACACACACAAATATATTAATGGCGAGCTGAAAGCGGTCGCATGCTGTTTTACACTTCCTCTGTGACGAGCAGGCACAACAGTGGTTTCTGTTCCCTGGTGACTGACTGACAGGCTGAGGTTGTAAAGCAAGGCAACTTTACTTCTACAGCACCTTTCAGCAACAAGGCAATTCAATTACAACCCCAAATCAGAAAAAGTTGTGACAGTATGGAAAACACAAATAAAAAAAGAAAGTAGTGATTTCTAAATGTACTTTGACTTGTATTTCATTGCAGACAATACAACAGCACATCATTTAATGTGTTCCTCATGATCTTTATTGTTTTTTTTTCTAAAAAACAAAATTCTTATTTTGGTTCTTGCAACACATTTCAAAAAAAGTTGGAACAGTAAAGCATTTACCACTTTGTAATGTTGCCATACCTTTTCACAACACTTAAAAGACGTTTAGGGACTGAAGACACCAAGTGATGAAGTGTTTCAGGTGTAATTTTGTCCCATTCTTGCTGCAAACAAGTCTTAAGGTGGGCAACAGTACGGGGTCTTCGTTGTTGCATTTTGCGCTTCAAAATGCGCCACACATTCTCTATTGGAGACAGGTCGGGACTGCAGGCAGGCAGTCAAGTACCCGTATCCTCTTCCTCCGCAGCCAGGACTTTGTAATGTGTGCAGAATGTGGTTTTGCATTATCTTGTTGAAATATGCATGGACCTCCCTGGAAAAGATGTCTTCTTGAAGGCAACATATTGTGCTCCAAAATCTCTATGTACTTTTCAGCATTAATGGTGCCATCACAGAAGTGCAAGTTACCTTTGCCAAGGGCACTGACACAACCCCATACCATGACAGACCCTGGCTTTCGGACTTGTTGCTGGTAACAGTCTGGATGATCCTTTTCTTCTTTGGTCCGGAGCACACGGCGTCCATTTCTCCCAAAAAATACCTGAAATACTGATTCATCTGACCACAGTACACGTTTCCACTGTATGATGGTCCATCCCAGATGCCGTCAAGCCCAGAGAAGTCGACGGCGCTTCTGGACACTGTTAACATAGGGCTTCCTTTTGGCACAGTACAGTTTTAACTACGTATTGTGGTACTTGACAAAGGTTTGCCAAAGTAGTCCTGAGCCCATGTGGTGATATCGCTTATAGATGAATGACGATTCTTGATGCAGTGCCGCCTGAGGGAATCAGAGATCACGGTTTTTCAGCTTAGGCTTGCACCCTTGTCCTTTAAGCACTGAAATTCCTCCTCATTCCTTGAATCTTTTAATTATGTTATGCACTGTTGAAGGTAAAATAAGCAAATGTCTTCCTATCTTTCTTTGAGGAACATTGTTTTTAAACATTTCAATAATTTCTCACGTATTTGTTGGCAAACTGGCGATCCTCGGCCCATCTTTGCTCTTTTGTACCAAATCATAATTACAATCACCTGTTGACATCACCTGTTTCAAATCACATCATTATTTACCAATTTACCTGATTACTAGCCCTAAATTGCTCCTGTCCCAACCTTTTTTGGAATGTGTTGCAGGTCTGAATGACAGGAAAGGATGTATATTTACAAATGAAATTAAGTTGACTAGACAAAACATGAAATATTTTGTGTTCACATTGTCTGCAATGAAACACAGGTCAAAGTACATTTAGAAATCACTACTTTATTTTTTTATTTGTGTTTTTCATACTGTCCCAACTTTTTCTGATTTGGGGTTGTACATTCCTTTGCACTTAAGTGAGTTCTTCATTAGTTCAATGACAACAGGGCAGTCACCAAGTGTATTGTTAAAGGTTTGTGTCATTATGCAGTTTGCACTAAAAAGTCATCTTTGTTCTTTACATTCCTTTGCATTTTAGTTAGTTCAATATTAGCCTGTACACAGTGCCATTTGTTTATTTATTTATAATATGTTCATGTTGTGGCAAAAAGGTTTCTCTTTTTTTTGTTAATTTTGGCCAAGTTGGGATTGATACCAATCCTGAGTATCTGACTGGCGCAACCCTATCCAAAAAGCACAACATATGGTATCGAAAAAAGTATCGTTAGGAACCGGTATCGAAATTGGCACTGGATCTAAACATTTTGAACTATACCCAGCCCAAGCAATAATTCTTACTGTGTTGGGGAAGGCTTCCCTAGTGCAGGTAAATGTGTAGTGGGCCTGAATGCAGCCTTGGCCTGACCCCTCCCATGGCCAACCCCCTAATCAGGGCTAGGATACATAAGGCACCTGTGCTCTTTTGTCGTGTTTCTGCTGTGGCTGTAGGCAAGTGTTTGTGAAAGGTACATTTCTATGTCACATTTCATATATATTTTTCCAAGTTAACAGTAGGTAGGTTGGTAGTTGATACCTTTTTGTTTAAAGTGCTGCCCGGAGACTCTGGTTGCCTCTCCTGCCCTGGGAAGGTGATTTTTTCCGTTTCCCTTTGTGTCTCATCTCAGTGGTGGTAAATTCACTGTTTTAAATAAAAATAGTACTTTCCCCTTCTTTCCAGGTTCCTCTTGCCTTTAATGACTACTGTTTTGACCATTTCTTATTGGCCACATTACATTTAATTTACTTTTGCAGGTGTGGGGTTTTGAGATTGGAGGATGATAGGCGATGTATCTAGGTACACATTACATTAAGGTTAGGAGTTATTTGAACATAATATGACCAATTTTAAATAAATGAAATACTGTAATAAAAGTTTTGTATAGTGCGAAAACAATGGATTAGATAAATCAAATGAAACACAAATAAGATCATAAACACATTGTACTCATGAAGTACATAGTAAATATGATTGAAGTTCTCCAGTGTGCCAAAAGTGTAAAATCAACTTTTTTTTTTGTCATCTAGTGTGGTCATTTCCATTGATAATAACATAATGGTCTTCTGTTCAAACGGAGATTGAGAAGTTTCTTGGCATTAAAATAGTAATGGATCTGAAATGTATTCTTGGAGTTGGCTCATTGTGTGATTAAAAAATGCTAAATTGCTTAGTATCATGTTGTATGCTCAATCCTGTAGGGTTGGCTTACAGTATAGACTCCCTGTGAATGTTTCCTCATGAGTTTATATATATATATATATATATATATATATATATATATATATATATATATATATATATATATATATAGTGCAAGTTTGTTTGAGGATACTCTCCTCTTGTCTATACATTTTTAAGATTATTTTAGTTTTTATTGATAGGACAGAGTAAGTCAGGAAAGAGGGGATGAAATGCAGCAAAGGGCCGAAGGTTGGAACCAAACCCGCGGCTGCTGCGTCAAGGACTGAGCCTCTGTACATGGGATGCACACTCTTAACAGGTGAGCTAACCAGGTTTCCTCTTCTCACGTATATAATCTTTATTAAAGTTCAGCAGTTTTTATTCTGAAGTGTATTCAGCTATGAAGCATTTTCTCTTACAGGAAACGTATTTTAGTATTTCTCCCCCTTGTTTGTTTTTCTTTAATGGTCTTTTTGTTCTGTGATAGTTGGCTGGCATGATAGATATGGAATTTGTTTTTGTCTGATTTCAAATAGCATATGTACACATGCTGGAACAGCATTATATGCAAAGTAATTGCAAAAGATTTCTTCTTTGTTGTGAAAAAACAAACAAAAGGAGCAAAAAAACTGTCTTTAAAAGCAAATACAAGCTTGATTTCATATTTTGTACATATGTACACACTTTAAATGTTTTTTTTGTGGCACTCAATTTTCACAGCATTACCACTGTATAGTGTGGTTTTCGTTCATTTGTATCACCATGCAGTTTTTCTGCGCACATATACAGGCTCAAAACAATCATTCTCTTCTGGATATGTCAGTCTGCTCAGTGGCAGAAAGGTAGAGAAGACAATAGGAGGAAAGCTGGCGATGTAATTTAATGTACAAGGTAGACGGATAAACAATGTGCTACCTACATTAACATCTCCTTCCCCCATACCTCCTACTCCTTCCCCTTCTGTCCTCATGAATATTGGGGAATTACTGTGCGGAGAGAGGGAGGGAGGGAGGGAGGAGGCAGGGACAAAGGCAGAAAGAGAGGATAGTGATGGGGGAAAGGGAGGGGGTGCGCTGCTGTCGTCAGAGGCCTGGCAGTGCGCAGGCTCTGTGCGAGCTGGGCTGGCTGCCTATTGATTGGAAAACAACGGGCTGTGGGAGGACGGAGTTGGGCGGCTGTGGGCTAACGGGTGAGGGACGGGACACAGACCAGAGCTCAAAGCACGCTGCCATCTTCACCTCCCTGATTCTGTTTTTCTCTCTTTCCCCCTGGAATGAGTGTGACGGCTGCAGCTCATCGGTGGCTTTCGCAGCAGAGGGAGACTTAGGCACAGATTCTTCCTCGTCTGGGAGGATCCCTGCTACACACCGAGCCATAACAGCGGCACGTCTACTGCAGGTAATCTGCCTTCCTGCTCTACCTAACATCCTGCTGTTCATTCTCTCAGCCCTGGCCTCTCTGAGGTCCTCGCTGTGCATCATCATCCCCCCCCCCCCCAAATCCTCGTCTTGTAACCATGGTTTTCCTCCATCTCTCCTTCCTCTCTCCTCGCTGCTCTTCACTTCTCTCCCTCCCCCACTCTTTCTCCCTCTGATGAGCCGATGACATGCACTTGGGTGATTTCCATTTCTGCCATTGCTGCCTGAATATTGATTTGAAGTGGAATCCATATCACTAAGAATTATGAATGGCTCACGTATTGATTTAAATAGCACTTGTCATTTGTTGGAATTGTACTTAAACAAAATAATAGTCCTCGTTCTGAATGAAACAAACCGACATGTAAGAAATGGACTTTCTGCATTTTACGAGCATGATGTGTCATCAATGCTTTCGAAAACCTGCAGTGGAATAGGTGTTTGCCTTGTTGTTTGGTCATCCCCTCTCACTGTAAAATGGGCAGCGTGATATGGCTCCATTGCATTAAATTAGCTCTGATGAGCTCCTGTGATTGGCTCTTTTCACACCTGCACCCTTGTGGAGCACCTGAGACCACTCTCTGTGAAGGTCGCATAGAGAAAAAGGCTGACACGCATCCCAAACACACTATATGCAGACATCCAATACCTGCACATCTCGAACGCCTCCACAGCATCCCGACTGCTGTCAGCTACAGTGTGCATGCTGTGATGTCATACCTCTCCTGTAGGTTTCCACTGAACGAAGCCGCAGCTCGACGCTCTACCGAATCCCTTCGTCTTAATCCACACCAAAAAAATCCACAGGACCACTCTGTAAAAACGATTCACTTTTATACAAGCAGAGAACTATCTATTTTCCAGAATTATAAAGAGAGCAACACAGAGGTCAAAAACTGTATCAAGGTGCACAGTCACATTTTCCCAAATATCACAAAAGTAATATTCTGCACATACATATTAAAGTGACTATATGTAACTTTTTAATGTTTCTGAAGCTCTATCATTCTTCATACAATGATCTTTAATGATCTCTAACGACAAACAAGACTAACACAGTATATGTGTGTGTATGTATGTGTGCACACACACACACACACACAAACACACACACACACACACACACACAATATAGTTTTTCCCGCAAAGTCACAGAATGATTTAGGTAGACGGCGCTACAGTAACACATTCTGACAGGTCACAGATTTCTTTGTTACACCAAAAAAGCCTGTGTTAGTGTATCCAGCCAGTTGAGCCAGGTAAATGGTAGCAGGTGATTTCTTTATATAGGCCTAATTGTTTAATTTTAATTTTTTTATTTTAGAAGTTATCTGCTGTAGGTATGGCTGATACTGGGGCAGGACCATCACAGGAAAGAAGGAAATTAAAAGAAGAACAACTAAAAGATAAAAGGGAAAGTGAATGACGACAGGCAAAATCTCTGTCGGGCGTTCAACAGATGGAGACAATTACGTGATTGTAAATGATTCAACATCCCAGAATTGGCCCTCAGGTATTTAATGTCTATTTCATTCATAAAATAACTTTAGATGCGCAATGATGTTGTTGCCAGTAGCCAACATAAAATTACGCCCCCGTTCCATTTAGCGTGGACATTTTATTCCTTTTAGTCCGTGTTTGTGTTGGTCTACTATTGTCTTTTCCCTTGTCCACCTGTACTTGTGTAAAGTGTCCATGGGTTTCGTGAAATGCGCTACATTAACCTAAGTTATTATTACGTTGGTTGCTACAACAATCTCTTAATGCTTTGGCTCGTGACCCAGTGACAGACACCAGGTTTAGCTCAGGAGACATCCAAAGTAGGCTAAGTTACAGTATGCAACACTTGAAATGAAACGATGCATCTGTAACTTATTCTCTTATTGTAAATGAATGATTTTCTGTCTGAGCCAAACATTCATCGTGACTATACGTCCTCCCTGTAACGCTAACTCTGTAATCTACAGTGGACAATACAGCACTGTAAAGAAAAGAGACAGCAGGTGTGCTAACAAAACACTACGGCCTTTGTCCAAAGTGGCCGCTGAAATCAACACAAACTGAAAGTTACATATAGCTACTTTAAGTGCAAAGTATAAACAATGAACTTGTTGTATCACTGTAAATATGGACTGTAATAACGTAAACTGTAAATACTGAAAGTATTTTAAATAATCCGTCCATGTCCCTCTAAATCAATCAACCATATAATAAATGTTTTGTTATGTAAATGACATAGTTTTACTATGTATGAACCTAAATTATTGCATGCTGATCAACAAACTTCAATAATTGCATTTAAGCTCGTATTGTACATCTCCTTTGCTAGAACAAAACTATTGAACTCAGCTGGCAGTAAGTAGAAAGGCCACAGTATGACAGGAAAGTGCTATTCAATTCAATTTCAGATTGTTCATCCTGCCAAATTTTCAAGCAGTGCATCAGTGCCTCCTGCAAAGAGTCCTTGTGGCAAGCTTGGAGTCAGATACTAATGTTCTTATTAGAGTAGACCTAATAACCTTAATTGGATCTATTGATGGATGCAAGTTGTCAGTCACTGTCACCTAGTAGGGATTCATCACTCTGCTGACATGATTTACTCCACATGAAGTCATTTTCTCAGCAAATTAATTAGAAATAAATGTTAAGCCAAGACAAAGTGGATGCAATTTAAAAAAAAAAAAGAAATACAGCAGTACAGAGAAGAGAGAGCTGTAGAGACATATCCGCCTGACTGTTGACGGAACAGCACTTTGCTGAGTGCTGTGAGGAGGAAGAGGCTTGCACAAGCTTGATTTTAAATGGGCTCCTCTGTACTCACCCACTTAGGCTAGGCCACGGTCCAGCAAAGCACAAAGGATGAAATTTAGAACTCACCACTGTAATTACACTGCATCAGACAACATGACCTATGTACAACTTGTCTTACAGGTCTGACTGCAGCAGCAAGTCCTCTACAACGACTGCTGCTTCTTTTTGCAGCTTTACACCCAACTACATTTCATTTTTACACTTCCTAGGAGCTCCAAGGAAGTGTTTCAGGACATTATTCTATCCAAGGGCGTAGGGGTTTGGTTACAACATTGGGGGGGGGACATAACCAGGTGATCTGGGGGTCTTTCCCCAGTCAAACACTTTATTTACTAAACCCGTAAAATAACAAAAGGACTGGCAACTCATTACCCGGACTTTGCCTCGTAAATCAAAAATTGAAAGTATGTGTGTAGCTACAGTTAAAATACAGAAACATTTCTGTTTTTTGGCCTGTATAAAATTCTCTCGTACAAAGCTGCTCAGTTAATAAACTTAATAAACTGAAAACAAAAATGTCATAAAAAGTGACAAACCTAAAGCATAATATTCTGACCTATAATATGCTTACCACTGTCCAGACATACAGACTTCATGTGGTAAGTCCCAGTAGAGCCATGGGAGCACAACTCACACTGTGGCGATGCCAACAACTCCGTTTGGGGTAGAGTATGCTCTGTGAACATATTAATAATGATGATCAGTGTTTCTGGGAGACAGTAGAATTCAAAGGCAGTAAGTACATTCTTCCCCAAACCGTGTTTGTAACAGTGTTACAGTTTGAAAGAGTTCAACACACAAAGATGTACATTTGTGTTATTGGTAATTCCATCTGCCATGGGACAGATATATGTACTCAGTAAATACCTTTATTGTAGTGTGTAATAGAAAAAAAAGTCAACCGGGAAAATGTAAATATTGAGTGTTTGAACTCCTTTATCGCTCACCGTGGGAAAGAAAAAGGCATTCCCACCAGCTAATTAAGTATCATTATTGAACAGAACCAACTGAGAATAATATCTTTGTCAGGACTTGATATCTTTCTGGGACAGAACCAACTCAGAGTAAATTAGACACAATTGCACCAAATTTAGCTTGAATGATTTTGAAGAGAACATTTACATTTACCAGATCTTGTGCCAAGGTTTAACTATATTCTTTGACTTGACACGGTTAACCAAAAACACAGGACATATTAAAATCAAAACTAAAGAAATTTGGAGCTCCTAATGTCTTTGTCCCTTTTCAAATACATTTTTAAGTAATTTTCTAAAGTCTGGCTTAGAATCACAAAAGTGCTGTGAGGGGTATCACTGTGCTGTAAAAATGTATCCTTGGAAGTATACAAAGTCCATCTCTCTAAATCAGCAGTAGTACCCTTATCTGACTCAATTCATCACACAATTCTTTACAAGGATATATGTTTACACTCATACAGTATATACATCAAACCCCTTAAAGAAACCCTTGGCCTACACTAGAAATGACCTTATTGTGATATATAGGTTATATACTGTGACAGTTCCTGTACTTTCATGTCCCAGAATCTTGGCTACTTCATCAGTTAAATCCCAGAAGGTGTACTTAATTAACTGTGGTTTACCAGTAAAGCCAACTGGTTGGGTCCCCTTTGGGACCTGGTCCCCTTCTGGCACATCTACCTCCATCTCCTCTTTGTCTAGACAATATGGTGCCATTCCACATGAGGTGAGGCACGCATGATTTAGGAGACGCCAGATGAATCCCTTTGGGATATTGGTAATCTAACAGATGAGGACAGATAGACGTTTGTGCTTTGTCTAATCTGGTATTTCCTTTTAAACAATGCTGATTAAACAAGCCCCTTATTATGCTTTTTTGAATTTTTCCCATCTTTTATATGGGTGCTATATAGTTGTGTATGTAATAGATATATAAAGTATATAAAAAAAAACACATTTCACTGCAAATGCAGCTTTCCTTACCACAGACTGCATCTTGTATCCCTTAAATTGCATCCCTGACTCCTCCACTTGCCTCCCTTCCTCGAGTCTTAGTCCCTCCCACCAAGGAGGCACCGGAGAGACGCGAAGAATGCAACGAGCAAATGTGCAGGGCTCAACATAAAAAAAATCCCCGGGGCCAGTAGATCAGAGTTTTGTTGGCCCCTGAAATAAGACAATGCTGTTGCAAAAGAATACAACTGGCAACATCAAGAGTGAAGAACGTGAACATAACAATCGCGTAATTCACGTGCATATTAAGTAGCCACATGTATCTGTTTTGATCTTATAATACATCCATAGATTTACCGTTCCAGCGGAGAGGATGGTTCGTTAAGACAGCAGCTAAGTTTACAAGAGTTTGTCCAAAGTTCAAGATAAACAGACTACAAACATCTACGACTACGACATCTTTCATTTTAGCTTGTTTGTAAAAAGTTGCTATTTGCAGAGTAGAGCTGTGCTTGCACAGCGAGTGGACAGCGCACAGAGCAGACTGAAATATCGGTTTCTACATGTTTATGCCTGCAGAACAGGTAGGTGGGTATTGATAAATATTGACTTTTCAATCATGGTTTTATTGTAGGCTACTTACAGTAACGACTGTAGCGTTAGTTTATCTGTGCCAGCGGCAGTAGGCTAAATAATCCTCATTTCAAGTCAGTTAACGTGCTGCGTGAAGTAACGCACACACATCGGCTCTGGTGTGTGTGTGTGTGTGTGTGTGCAGCGCAGGCATCGCTGTTCAGAATCCCGTCTATCTTCTAAAATGCAACGCTTGTATCCAAATGAATTGTGTTTGAAGCTGCGTGGTATTTTGCTGGTTTGGCTGGTCAACTTTTGTTGGAAACTGCCGGCAAACGAAACAGTAGGCCTACATGCCATCATCACCTTTCTCCACCCAGGTGTACTGTTTTCCATGACACTAAGAATGCCCTCTTTCTTACATTAGCATCATAGTTCTTTGACATTTTAACTAATGTTATAAATTACCTGATGTGAAATATTAGTTAACATTCACACGCTTCGCACCACTCTTTTTTGCTGATGCAGTAGACAGAGCCACTGCCAATCAACTAGCCCAACATACTTTTTTACTGGCTCCGGGCCATCGGGCCTTTGCTTATGTCGAGCCCTGAAATGTGTGTTAAAGGGATGAGACGTCTTTTCCTCTGAAGCGTCACGACGTCACAGCTGTATGGGCAGGGTTAGCAACTCCTTCAGCTGCACGACTTCCGGGAAGGTTCCTCTCGTGTATCCTCGGCTATAGCTCCTCAATGATCCCTCCTCGATGCTTGGTCCTCGGGGCAGAAATAAGAGCTTTGAGACAGCCTTCTCTAAGGAGGGACAGAACCACTTCCAGTTCAGCCGAGGAGTTGAGGAGCTATCAAATAAGCGTTATGAGATGCAGACAGTGTTTCAGGCAGAGGAGCTGCAGCTATGGGCAGTATAAGAAACAATCTGTTTTTGAACATCAAAGCATGTAAACCTATTCTAGTAGACCCCAAGAGTACAAATATGACGCCCAAAAGGAGTAAAATAGGGGCTCATTAAGCATCAGCGTTATAAGCTGTTCTGATGGAGCACCCCTGATGCATTAAACACTGTGACCACTCTCTGTTTGTGCAGGGCTCAGATTAACAGACAGGGGACACCATGGAAGCCCCTCTTGTGTGTTTGGATGAGGAGTTTGAGGACCTCCGGCCCTGCCGCATGGATGAGCTGGACCACCCAGCGCTCAAACACTCCTCTTACTCCACCACCACCACCGCCCCCCTGGCCTCCATCACCCGCGAGGACTTCTCTGAGCTGGAGAACTTCTCCGAGATGATGAGCTTCAAGTCGATGGAGGACCTGGTCAACGAGTTTGACGAGAAGCTCAACGTTTGCTTCCATAATTACAACACCAAGACGGAGGGCCTGGCGCCCATACGCAACCAGTCCCACAGCCAGGAGGACGAGGAGAGGCTGCAGGACGAAGAGTGAGTGACCAAAGTTAATATCATTCTGGTGAAATATTCATAGCGCACCTACTGTGGTATTCATCTGTCATTGGTCTGAGGTCTTAATGGATCTGATACAGTTCAGTCTTACCCTGACATTTACTGTATAGCACTTATAGTTCATCAAAAAGCATTTGCATCAGTATTTTTGGCTTAAACATATAAATAACTTGACATTCCAAACAGTATCCAATAGTAGCCTATTTTACAACAATGTAAATATGCAGAAAGTATCTAAAATCATTTTAGATTTTTCAGGAGCATAATCCTTAGCCTTGTTGCCTTTTGTTTACTGTAGGCCTATTTATATTTGAACTTTTCAGCCAAATGCCAACATTTGGGCTTTGTGATCAGGCTGTTCACATGAACCATTCGTACATATAGCTACATAAACTAATGCAATGTATTTTTGTATGTATTCCACTTAGATTACACTCATTTATGAACTACCGTTCAAGGAGTTAGGCTAATTATTTCCACCAACTGTTGTACACTTTGCCTAGAAAGCAGCTGTTTCTTTTTTTTTCTTTTACAAAAAATGTGTTTCACATTGTCATACTTTCATAAGAAGTTGCTGCTCACTCTGTGTAAAGTATATGCACAATACATATTCTCTGTTTTAGCATCAGTAAATCTGTGATCGACCTTGCGGTCTGTTAAAGAAAGCCGTGAACGTGCATCTATCCGAATTACTTCATCCTGGCCCGACCTAGTCGCTCCTCCTCAGCCTGGCTTGGCCTTCAAGAAACGCCACCTAGCCAGGATGCACAGATTAGACCAAGTCAAGCCTCGCTTTATTGGTTATCCTGGATTTATAAATTCTACTTTTGTGTAATCCGTCTGCTAAACTTTGTCACATGGCTGGCCGGCAGCCGCTGTAATTTCGTAGGATAGCATATCATATATCAATATCATACGAAAGAGAATGTGTTTTTGTGATTCACCCTACTAGGTCATCAGCAACATAATAAAGTGCTCGAAATTACCATAGTGACATAATTCCACAGACTGACTATTCCTCCAGCCTTTTTACACTCATTACAGCCATTAATACCATACACAAACACAACACACTCTCAACAGTAGCTCAGCATGTCGCACATGACAAAAGCCCAAGTATTTCCAAAGACAGGCTGCAACATCCAAAACAAGCAGTCAATCAGCAGCATGAGCCCGCCCTCCACAGCCGGGCTGCGTGCTGAATTATTCAATGTGCAGTGTTGTACGCCTCAGTTAGCTTTGGCTCTGTTGGTGTGTCTCTGTCTCTCCACCAGCTGACTGCTAGACCCTCCTTCAGCCCGCAGGCGCTGAGGCGGAAACACGCGTCCTCACACTGTGTGGATATGAATCGTGCTAAAAATAGCCTGACTGGAGGTGTAAGAGGAGAGTTTTTGGAAAGGAATCACATTTTCAAACACTATTAAAATAACTGTTAAAATGAGTCAGTGTTGATTTCAGAATATTTATTAGAAGAATAAACCCCTTGAAATGAATAATCACATTTTTGAGGGGGTCCTTAAGACAAATATACGAAAAAGACAAAATACAGTCACACATACACACTTTGATGAATAAAGTGGACTGATGCTGAGCACAGAACACAGGGCTGTGGGTGGATGGGAGTCCTACAGTATTACACTAATCTGCATGTTAGGACCAAGACATGAACCTAATGCTTTACTCTGATTTGTTGTGGCATAGATAAGGAAACTACTACAGATATATTCCAGTCAAACATAACTGTTCCAGCCTCCACCAGTTTTTTCCAATAACAATGTCTCATTGTTCCTCTCCTTTTCATTACAATTCTTGCAAGTAACAATCAGCTGATCAAGTGAGTCTCATTCACTATATTTATTCACTTTAAGAAGCTATTAAAAGACAGCCCTGATGCTCATAACGCTGAGGATATTGTGTTGTGTTATGACATATAGAAAAATATCTCTTTTCAGTGGAGGGTGCAGTCTGATTTAAAGAGACCCATTTAAAACCGGAGTGTCTTGGAGAGACAGAAATAATCGTCAACCATGTAAATCTGCTGTTTGGTTGAAAACAGTGTGTTGCACATTTTGGCCTAATCCTTGCAGTTGATTAGAACCACAGATATGAGTCAGTCTGACGAGCTGATGGAGAACTAGAATATTAAACGGAACAGACTGCTCTTCAGTGGCTGCGGGCCAACAAGTACAGCGGGACAGCTTTGAAATATGGAGTTTCCGTTCTTGCTGGCCAGATGATCTAGACACGTCCCTGTGTTATGCATTCAGTATGAGCTGTTAATGTTGTGTGTTGTAGTGATAACAGATTAGTTTTTTTTTTAAACGTCTTTTAATGAGGTGAGTTTTACGGAAGCCCTGAAAGACAAGGTGGAAAAAAAATATATATGAAGGCAATGTTTATCTCCTGTGTAGAAAATAAATGTTTAGGCTTAATTAGGTTTTGAGAAAGAGAAAGCCATGCTCAATGAAGCATAGTTGCCAACTCGAGGTTAAAGCCAGCCACCTGTTAGCTAGCCTGGCTCTGTCCAAAGATTTGTAAAATATCTGCTTACCAACAATGCTCCCTGCTGAAAAATAGCCTTGGATAATCCCCTGTAAAACCACAAATTAAAATTGTTCCACTTTAGTTTAAAAATATTTCCACAAAATAAGAATTCTCTGAAGGGGAAATTAATTTTTTTGTAGAAAGTATATTATATTTCAATTCTGTACAGCACTTGTTATTGCTTAGTTTATTGAAATGTTGACCCTGTGCTGGTGCGTCCACTGATGGCATGCAGGCATGGCTGGTGAGGTAAGCTGCTGGCTGAATGGGGTCCAGTGTGTGTCCAGGGGGGTGGGCAGTGCCACTGGGAGCAGGGCAGCAGGCCTGAGCCAACCTCTTAGTGGAGGAGGAAAAAACAAAACACAAAGGAGACTTCTCTCCCAGTTTAATGTCATTCCTCCTCAGACAGACGCTCGCTCCGGGTTGCAGTCAGGGACCACTGGCACAATGATGTGAGAAGCTTTATCTAAATCTCTGCTAAGGATACCTTTTTACTGAGCAGTAAGCTGTTTCTTTCTGTTGTGCATTGTTCCCCTGCAGCCTCCAGCTCTGCGTATTGAACAACATAATTGACTTGCCACAATGAAATATTGACTGAGTTGCAGGATGCTGAAGAGAGGGCTGAGTAGACTTCCTTATAACCAGCAAGATAAAACAACACAGCAAACTCTGGTCTAATGCTGTTATATAACTGTCTAACTACAGTGGCTGATCCACCAGCTTAAAATGGTAAACAGTCTTTAGGGCCAAGGCCAAAAGAGTGTCTTGATGCTTGTTTACATGTCTGCATGTGTCTGTGTTGCTTTGCAGTGTGTGGGATGCTCTGACAGACAACTACATCTCCACCTGGGACGGCACCGACTCAGAGGGACTCAACGGCAATCTTTCTGACCACGAGGTAAATGTTACTCACTTTCTATTTGGTTTAAATCTGGGAAATGTGCGATGAGGCCAAATAACAAAAAATTATTTTTGGAAATATTAAGATTTAATTGGGTTTCTATTACCTTTTAACCACATTTCTTGACAAAAGGTAACTTTTTATTATAAATGAAAATGTTAACTATTGTTAGTTCAGCTAGTTTATAAGGTAATATGGCTTTATATTTGTAAATGAATGTAGTAGCAACACAATGTGTTATTATTTTTCACAGTGATGTGCCAAACTGAGTAGCTAACTGCTTCATTCTCTCTGAGGCTTAACCTCCTGCTGACACTTGAAGATATGCTTGCCCAACCTTGACTGGTCTGCCATTCAGCAGAGGTCTCCTATCTCCTCCCCTCCCTTAATTGGCTCTCACATCCAACCTGACAGCAGGCACTTAGCAGGCTAGGCCATGTCTGGGCTGGTCAGGGCCGGAGCAGACATTTTAGCCCCAGACGGAGAGGGTTGTTGTGGAAATGCATCATAGTGCTCATATTAAGCTAGATCCTGCTGAGATTCCCTCTATGTCAAAATGTTTATACCTAAACAGGCCAGCAGGAAATGTTTCGCAAAGGACAATTGTACATTTTTTCTTCGGATATTGTGGTGCACACTTTTCGTTATGTCTTCTGCTACAGTGCCCTTCATGTTTTAATATATTGTATTTATTCCAGACATAACCACAAAAGACATCTGCTTGCTGTGTTTTATTACAGCAAATCTTTCAATGAACGGTCTGGTCTCACTATTATGCTGTATCAATAATTGGCAGTATCCTGGTGACAACCCCTGTGGACATTCATATGATAAGACTACATTTTTACAGCCTCGTTAGCAGCTCTGTGAGACTGTACTTTAGCACAGCAGTGCTTTAAGCTAAATGCTAACATCAGCATGCCTATAATGACAGTTTTTACATTCAGGCAGCCTATAATGGTTACCATATACTGTTGACTATCTTAGTTTAGCATGCTAACCTTTACTAATCGGCACTAAACACAAAGTAGCTGAGGTTGATGGTAATGTCATTTTTGCAGGAATTTGTTCATAAACCAGTAAAAAATGTTTAAAACAATGTTTAAACCAAATTTCAGGACAAGTTGATTTGGGTTGCCCTAGGTTATTTGAAACTAAAGCACAAATGCCAACCCCATGGTGGCAAGGAAAAGTCCTTAAGATAGGATAGTCTGGGAACCATGAATGTCTCAGTCTGGACCGACTGGTCAACGCTGCCATCCCTCGAGCCAATGTAACAGATTTCTTTACATTACAATTAACAATTAACTTCACTGTCAAAACTGTATGACATCAACTTTAAGGTATAAACTATTCAAACATGTTTACAAATGGAATGGAGTAAATTGCTTTTTAAAAAGTATATGAAATAATGTAAAACCTTTCAAATATTTAAGCATTAGATTTTCAAATGAGTGTGACTGACCTCTCCATCCCAGGCAAAGTTCTTTTGGAAAATAACTGGACGGTTTAGTTCATTATTCCAGTGCCGTTTTTGTTAGCCTTGTTTTCTTTATAATACATACTGCCATTTGTTTGTTCTCATGTTTCATCTCACAATCTGCAGATCCACGAAAAAGAGGACGAGGAGATGAATGAAAAGAATGACAATGCCAACTGCCTGAAGGACGAGCCTCTCATCACAGCTGATCAGGTGTGTGTGTGTGTGGGTGTGTGTGTGCAGTTTGTCTGTCTTGCCTTTGATCATGAGAAAAAGGAAGCATGAGGCTTGTCTCAGATTGGTGCGTGGGTCCATTTCATCTTTCACCTGCCTTTTTTCACCATCATGCATTTCTGTTTACAATAATTGTATATAATAGTTTGCTGGGATTGCCATAATGTTCTTTAAGCCACCTGTGCCTTGTCCATTCAGATTTGTTTGTGGTTGTTGGGGATTTATGGAGTGAAAAAGGTCAACACTATAGAATGGGTCAAAGTCAAGCTGTGCCTTCAGGACAAACAGTAACATTATAAAATGAATTCTAAACGCCACAGATAACCAGTGCAGGGATGCCAGAATAGTGAGAATTTGCTCAAATTTCCAGGTTTTGTGAGAGCCGCTGTACACAAGCTGGAGGCAGTTCATTGTTTTCTGGGGCAAGACAGCAATAAGATGGCTGGAGACCAAGGCATGAATAGGGGTTTGTCCATCACAGAATAAAATGAATTATCTAATGGCAATGCTCCTAGAAGAAAATATATCAGCATAACAAAGGGAGAAAGTGAAGAACCAAGAACAGACCCCTGAGGAACCCCAAACATAATCTTGGCATTGCTACATGTGGCATTCCCATTTAGATATTTGTATGTTTGCATACATTCTTTTGATGGAGAGGCTCTTTATCATGTCCAATTAAACTACTTGTGTCCCTTGGACAGTGTGGAGGGTTTGACTGCCCTTTTATAGAGTTGTTCCAAAACCAGCAATGGAAATGCCTCGAATACGGCCCGAAAATGCTGGTATCAGCGTGTATGTAAGTCTATGCACAGATCTGATACCACGTAATTGAGCTGGAAAAAATATATACTTTAAAGACAACTTTAATTTGTTTATCTCCTTTTTTCCTCATGACCGAGTTCTATGGCATTCATTCTCTGTATGCATTTGTTCATGTTTTCAGGCCAAACAACAAAGATAGCAATCAAATCACATCAATACAGGGTTAGTAGTATACAGCTGTTAACAAATAATATAAATAAAGCAATGGTGTCAGATCAGTACTCAGTATTGGCCGAAACGTAAGTTCAGAAAATAAAGGATTGGAACATCTTTTGTATTTTATTGTGCTAGTTAGTGCTGGGCGGTATACCGGTTTGCACCATATACCGGTATTAATTTCCCGTATGATATGAATTTTTCATGTACCGTAATACCGCATTTTGCCGCAAAGAGCACTACGGCCGAAGTAATCTGCGAGTGATTTGAGAACGGGAGCCCTGTTAACTGCGTACCCTTCTCACTCATGGTAGTAACTTTATAACACAACAATTAATAACCCACAACTAACTCTCTTTTACAGGATAAAACACCATAGCACACAACTATTTGTGACTTAAACTATTTCGAACACTAATAATTTTACATTTACAAATGTACACTGCCGAACAGCATGCTGGGTAACATTAGAGCTGCTAGCTAGCTAGGTAGCATAACAGTCCGTTATGCTGGGAGAGGCTCCGGTCGTTACTGCACATTCAAGAACAGAGAAGAAAATTAGAGGATGAAGAAAGATCAGAGATACACCAGAACAACGTATGCTCAAGAGAGCAGCCGTCTGTTGTTCCTATATATTTTTTTGTTTATATTGTTTATATAAACCTATATAAAGACCCAGTCAAGCAAAGAAAGAAAATACCGTGATATACCGTGAAACCGCCAGAATCTTAAAAAATACCGTGATATACATTTTTGGTCATACCGCCCAGCACTAGTGCTAGTACAGGAGTTTACAGTAGACAGGTGCTTGCCTAAATCCATGTCTGCTTCTGCAGCACACTGCTGCAGCCTGTGTAGACATCAATAATGGATTTATATATGATATGTACACTTCCACAGGAGGCTTCTGGCATTTTAGTGGCCATGCTCTACTAACAAATGGATGGTTATGGATGTGTGTCTGTGTGTACTTACCCCGGTCTCCTAATCTCTTTCCTGTCAATTCACCTGTCTCTCCTTCAATCGCCCCCCCCCCCAAGGTCATTGAGGAGATAGTCGAGATGATGGAGAACTCTCCAGATCCCGGTGAAACGGAGGAGGAGGAGGATGAAGAGGAGAGCAGCCCTTGCTCCATGACCAACCCCTCCCTGCTGGAGGAGATCAGGCAGCTGTCGCAGGCCTCCAACAACAACTGCTCCTATGAAGGTAGAACTCAAAATTATCAATCAACCAAAAGTAATTTGTGCATTTTCTCAGCTGGTCTAAGGATGTGAACCGGCTACATTCCTGTCAAAACATTGTTCCTTGTATACTTGCTAGCAGGTTGATCAGTCTTTCTAATGGCAGTCCCCTTTAGATTACAATTCATTTTTCTCTTCGAAGCATAGGCGAGGACCTGCGTTTCTCTTAGATGCTCCAAAAACGGACGTTCGAGGCAACCGAAACATTGCCACATTTCATGCTAGTTAACACGTACACTTAGCAGCAGGTAACGTTAGCCTACTGTTAGCTAGTAGCTGGATTAAACACGGTTAAAATGCTGACAGCTAAAGGGTGTAAAAGTTTGGCTCTGTATTGGACGTACGACAGAATGTAGCTGCCGTTGTCTGAAAAACAACACAGATGTTGCGTTCACTTGAAACTTCCCTCTCCATCCTCGTGCTGCATTCAAAGTTATTGTAAAATACCCTTTTCCCATCCAGTGGTTGTTTTTGTCATTTAACAGGAATTTACTGGTGAAATAAGGAAGAGGCCCAATATTTGGTCGCATTTTACGTACAATATTGACAAAACAATCTGAATGTGTCATAACTATTTGACTGAAATGGTTATCAGAAATAATCTCAAATAATTTATTTAAAAAAAAGACTAAAATGTTTTGACTAAAACTTGACAAAGATATATTGAGTTCTCTTTTGACTAAAATGAGACTAAAATGACGAAAAAGCTAAAAGGGGTCAGAACACCTTTTCTTGATTAGTTTGTAAAGTAGCCTAATGGTATTGCCACAGTGTCGCAGAGACTAAATACTGTTAGGTAGTTTTTATCTAAGTCCTGCTTGATTCTACCTCTCACTTTTGCTCAAACTTACATGCTTTTACAGTATCCCTTTTGTAAAGAAATTGAAAGTAAAAGTACACATGCATATGTAGAATTAATGTAATATACATTAACATTACTAAGAAATATATTTATTTTTCATAACATAAATAAACCATTAGATTACAATTATTAAATTACAAATAAATGTACAACTACAGCAATTGTCTGTATGTAATCATAAAAAAGTTGAAATATTCTAACAATGAGTTATTACTGTAAGATTAAGATTTTATTTATATATACAGTGCATGCCATTGTTTAGCTTTATGTCTAAACCTATGGGTAATAAAAAATACTTTCGCACAAAATAAAACCTAACTATCCGTTCCCCCTTCATCTTCCCTGCAGGTCTGAGCCTGATGCCCAGCTCCGCTCTGGTGGAGCTGCTGGACAGGGTGGAGGCGGCCATACGCCAGTACTCAGAGGAGCTGGTCAGCCAGCTGGCTCGGCGGGAGGAGCTAGAGTTTGAGAAAGAGGTGAAGAACACGTTCATCACAGCCCTGATGGAGGTGCAGAACAGGCAGAAGGAGCAACGGGACAACAGCAAACGCCGACGCCGGGACAAGGCTCTGAGCCTGCAGGGGGGAGTGACGCCACCTGTGAACGGAGGGAACACATCCTCCACGGGCCACACGGAGAAGACAGGGAGCATGCCTGTCAAGGTGAGATGCTCTATACACACCTTGTAGGTGTGTGCGGGTGGGTGGGTGTGTGTGTGTGTCTTAGGCCCTTTCATCAGTGTCACTATACCAGAGTGGGCCACAATGGGCCAGTGATGTGCCTAGTTTTGCATCCCAGCCAAGACTTGCATCCCCAAGGGCAAACTAAAGATTTTTTTATTTGCATGCATTATATGGCAGAAATGATTGTTGCTGCCTGCAAACTGGATGCAATTTTCAGCAGGCATGCAAAACTCGGCACACCACTCCCACTTCCCTGCCTCTGACTGTAAGCATAATGGATCTTAGGCCCATTAGCCTGTAAGTGTCTTCCAGGAAAGATCCTAAAGTGACCAGTCGTCTTCATACAGTAACAGCCCTGTCCTGTAACAGGGAAACAACTTAATGGATTTTCTCTCCATACAATGCAGCAGCAGTGTTTTATGTGGGGACTGCTGGGTACCTGAGGCTGCATTGCTAAAGTAATATGAATGATGGCTTAATGATGCAGATGCAACATGAACAGTAAAAGCTAATTCAATCAGGAGAGACTTTATTTCACAGAGAAATAAGTTTAATGAACATGGTGCATAATAGTTTGAAATGTTAGTCTTTGGCAATTAGACTCCATCTATGTTAATTGATAAGGGGGGTATAGAAGCCGTTGATATATAGGAATATCCCCCCAATGGAGTCTAGACACTGGTGAAGGTGATGGAGGGATAAAGGAAGCCCAAAGATCTGGATGGATGTGATGTGAAGCGGGGCTTCTGATGGTGGAGGAACCCTGGGAGCCAGGAATGATGAGAACAGCAGGTGAATGGGGTGGAGGAGGGATGCATTGATTCTGCCTGAAATGACAACTGACAGCCACAGAGAATATAACAGATTTAAAGTTTGAAAGCAACAACGTGATAGCTCATGGAGATTTGTTGCAAATCTGGTTGGCTTAACTGAAAGAGTAAATGCCCACGTTCAACTACTGACAATGCAGCTGATTAGGTTGGGAGAGGAATGTGAAGAATAGAAGTCTTCCTGAGAGAATTTACGCTGAGCTTCATTAGTATCTCACCATAATGTGATGATTATGTGAGATGCTGAAAGGTCTGTTCTGTACTTTGACAAAAGAAATAGCTTGATCAAGGAAGTACCTTGTAACTGTGTGTGTGTGTGTGTGTGTGTATACACTGCAGCGTTTCAGCATGGAGGGACTGTCTAACATCCTGCAGACGGGCATCAGACAGACATTTGGAAGCACAGGGAATGAGAAACAGGTAAGGTCAAAGTTCAAATGTTTAAAAAAAAAAAAAAGCTCCAAGTGTGACATAACAGAGCATTGTAACATTAGACAGCAGTATTTCCCTGCAATCACTGCATATGATAAAGTATGGGGCCATCACTGTGGCAAAACTACATACACAGGGATGATTGGCCTACTGTATGTAATTTGATCCCTGTTGATAGTGTTAGCAATATGTACGGTGGCCAACGGGCAAACGCACTACAACTTAATGAAACACACGCAAATAGACAAAACACAAGCAAATTAAGAAAACATCTTCATTAATGTGACAACACATGCGCAGCATTTAGCAAACACACTGCAAATACACACAACCAAATACACAAACGCGCTGCAAATACAGAAACGATGCAAAAAGAAAAGCACGCAATCCCCGAAAACAAATGCAACAAAAAACGCTGCATCCAGAGAGAGAGAGAGAGAGAGAGAGAGAGAGAGAGAGAGAGAGAGAGAGAGACAACTGCTTTGAGATCATAGACTGTAAATATTAAGTCTGTCTGAGATATGTTTTGTCTCGTTTGGTGGGTGTGTGTCTAGTTTATTAGCTCAGGTCCCAGGTGATACTCAATCAGCAGAGACATGTCTGTAAACTCGTGGTGATGAAAAGGCACAGCGCGCTCTCCCCATGGGGTTGAAAATCAAGCTGTTCCACTTAGTGCTCCCCCTAGAGGCCTGGAGAACTTCCATTGTGTAATATGCAGCGTTGAGAGTTGCTTTTGTTTTTGGGGTTTGTGTGATTTTCTTTTGCATCGTTTGTTTTTGGGTTTGTGTTTTTCTTTTTGCATCGTTTCTGTATTTGCAGCATGTTTATTACTAAATGCTGCACAGATACTTCCTCAATTTGCTTGTGTTTAGTCTATTTGCGTGTGTTTCATTAAGTTGCAGTGCGAGTCGGCCACCGTAAATATGCCATAGTACACTGCAAGAAATGTCCCTGTTTTTGTTTATATGAATTACAGCCGACTGCACACATACAGGGTACAAAATGACCAGCCAAATGCTGGTTAAATAATATGCATGTGGCTGGTAGATTTGATTCATTCCATATATTGAGTGGCTGGTAACATTTGAACATTAACTAGCCATTTGACAAGTGGACAAAAAGGTTAATTGTGCACCCTGCACATGCATGAATGAAAAGTTTGATTTTGTGTTTTTCAGCTGATCACGGTTGGAAATTTACTGTGTCTGTTTTGCCCCAGGTATTGCAGGCATTATTGGATGTAAACCAACCTTTTTCAGCATCAGACAGTATTTATAGCTTACGTTTAGTATTACATCTGTGTATTAAAAGTAAGGCTGGGCACCGAACGTCGATACTTTTACGGCACCGAAAAAAACTCTGATCCTATGAGTATCGAAAAATTATTTATCTTTTGGAGCCAAATTTCAGTTCCAAAAGCGTCTGAGCGCGTAAGGCAAGCTTATGTCTCTCTGCACATTGACACAGAGCGGAGCTCCGACCGACACACATGTGTAGAGGTGCAGACGGGAGTAAACTACGTCGGCCCTGCAGTTTTGTTGAAGTCACAGCGAGTCACGGCAATGCCGACAACGTAGTTTCATGTGTGGTTACTGTTTTTCAAAACTGCGTTTGCTGCGATATGTTATTAATGGCGAGCCGAAAGCGGTCGTATGCTGTTTTACACTTTCTCTGAGACAAGCAGGCACAACAGTGGTTTCTGTTCCCTGGTGACTGACTGACAGGCTGAGGTTGTAAAGCAAGTCAACTTTACTTCTACAGCAACTTTCAGCAACAAGGCAATTCAATTACATTCCTTTGCACTTAAGTGAGTTCTTCATTAGTTCAATGACAACAGGGCAGTCACCAAGTGTATTGTTAAAGGTTTGTGTCATTATGCAGTTTGCACAAAAAAAGTCATCTTTGTTCTTTACATTCCTTTGCATTTTAGAGGCAAAAAGGTTTCTCTTTTGTTAATTTTGGCCAAGTTGGGATTGATACCAATCCTGAGTATCTGACTGGCGCACCCCTATCCTAAAAGCACAACCAGTTTAATTAATAATGTTACTCTGAGTGAGCAGTGTTACCAGAATCTGTTTTTAAGGTTAAAAATAAAAGTTGTATTTAAATGTATTTTTTGTTGATGTTGAAATGGATTTTAAAATATATGGTATCAAAAAAAGTATCATTAGGAACCGGTATCGAAATCGGCACCGGATCTAAACATTTTGAACTATACCCAGCCCTAATTAAAAGATCTAGATTAAAGAGCTGTTTCCCCGTTTCAAAGCTAAGGTAAGTTATCCAAACTATCTCACGGCTGCACCTTCATATTTAATAGACAGACATGAGAGTGGTATCAATCGTTTTTTATCTAACTCTTGGCAAGAAAGAGATTTTTATTTCCTAAAAAGTTCAACTGTTGCTTCTCAGGTTAAGCACTGTGTTGACTTCTCTGAACCTCTGTTTTCAGTATCTAAACACAGTTATTCCATATGAGAAGAAAAGCACCCCTCCATCTGTTGACGACCTGCAGATGCTCACAAAAAGTGAGTATAGCCCAGAATATTTGTATCAGAGGCAAATAAAAATGACGGGCTGGAACAAGGTGTATACCTGGAGTTGTTACATTCTTTATTTCTTCCCTGTAGTTCTTTATGCCATGAAGGAGGACAGTGAGAAGGTGCCTACCCTGCTAACTGACTATATATTGAAAGGTAAATACTATAGCATAAGTTGAAATACTTCTGTATTTGCTCAATAAATACCTATTTGTCTACAGATAGCTTACTACACAAAAACGTATAACCACAGCAGTGAAACTTACAGTATGTTCCCTGATTGGAACAGTCTGGTAAATGCAGTTATTGCGCAATTGACCTTTTCTCATTTTGCTATAATAATCACTACAATAACTGCTCATATTATGCTCATTTTCAGGTTCATAATTGTATTTAGAGATTGTACCAGAATAGGTTTATGTGGTTTAATTTTCAAAAAACACCATCTTTTTGTAGCATTACACATTGCTGCAGGTCCTCTTCTTTGTTTGGAATCGCACATGTGCAGTAGCTAGGTAAGGACTACTAGCCAGTCAGAAGCAGAGTATGAGGGAGTGCCATGCTAGCAGCTAGGCAGCATTATAACGTGTGTTACAAAGTGACCACGTTGGTCTCTGAAGTAAAGGCTGGACTACAACAGAGCTGTTTGGAGCAGTTTGTGAACAGTGTTTTCTGTTGGAGATGGTAAGTCCCTTTGGGGGGGACTTTGGGCCTTTTCACTTGGTAAACCTATTACATGCACAAAAAGATATATAACACAATAACACACACTCACATCTCCAGTTAGCTTTTAGCACTGACTTAATGTAGGGCCCTACGGAGTCCGTCTTATACCATTTTTAAATTCTTAACTTTGTGATTCCATCTATGATTCTGTGATCACAGTAACATTAATGCTGTCATCAGTCGGACTGGCCCAAGCCTGGCCCTCATAAAAAAAAAGACTCGCCACTGGGCTGAACAGCATTTCTGGTGGGAAACCTTGAATAATAACTGTATTATCATTTAACTGCTATGCACTGTTTTTCCTCCCTAGTCCTGTGTCCTACCTAAAGTCCTCCCCACCCTCCCCAGGCCAGAGGCCAGTGTGACGGAGGATCTTTCCAACCCTCCTCTGGCCCGAGCTGCATGACCCCCACCCCCCATCTCTAACCATTATCAACCATGGATCCTCACCGTTGACATCATTGTACTCGACTCAACTAGGACTACTGCCTTTTGCTGAGCTCACCTTCACTCGTCCTCCACATTAAGCTCAGGCCAGACCCAAAATGCCCGCCCTCTGAATAGTTAAGCAAGCGGGACAGCCTATCCCACTTTTAAAGGGACTTCACTAACGGAGCATGACATGCTATTAAATATCACACCACCACTTTGGTACAGGGATACGTTACCGTTGCTTTCCTTTTGTTCCTTAAACAGAATCTCAATGATGCCAAGTTGTGACACTTCTATTCATAAACTGACCTGTTAACCACTGGGTTCTGTTGACTGTTGTATTTTTTGCTTTATAAGAACTAACTACACTGTAAAATACATGAAATGCCATACTACATCTACAAGTGATCATCTCCCTGTATTGTTTCAGATGAAACAAAAGCCATGCACCTTTTTCTGCCAACTTAGTACTGTAGCTCCTTGTGGATGAAAAGAACCACTATTACGGGTGCAGTGCATTATCAAGCTTTTTCTCCCTTTTTTGCTTCACTATCTGAATATCCAGTGCTCTTCAGACTTTTTAGAAATTTATTTGACTTTGTATCGGAATATCTTTTTGAAATTTATTTGACTTTGTATCGGAATATTTGATATGACACTGTTGCTTTTTTTCTACTTTTATTTACTGTGCCATTTGCGTGAAAGGCTTCAGTGCATTCCACCCTGTGCAGCCCTGTGGACGGTATCACTGAGTTTAAATTGGATAAACTATCATCCCCTGATGAGATGGGCTCATTTCAATAAAGACGAGCATATTAGCATATTTATGACTTCCTTTGCGCCATGTAGGTGAATGCCACATCGCTAATTGCAAATTCTAATAAACATTCTACCCTTGCGGTGACTCAATCTGCTTCCTTCTGTCTTTACCTTTTGACTCGCAGGTAACAGCTGTTAGCAGGGCTGTTTGAAGGAATTTGGGGGCCCCAAGCAAAATGGACATGGAGGCCCTCCCAACACGCACGCACGCAAAGCCTACATGAACCACAGCATAGCCATAAAGTTCACCCACACTTTATATAAATAAAAAAAGGTTTACAGTGCATAAACTGTGCACCTAGAAATTTGACAGGCACTACTGTATATTAAAAATTCTGAAATGTCCATGGGCAAAAGTGGCTGGTATTTACACAGTTTGGTGGGAATTCAATAGTGATGTGCACTGTTTTTTTTTCTAACAATATGACAGCACACACTCTGGGCTGTGCAGGATAGCAGCTGTAATTATAGAGCTTGTGGTGGTATCTTGTGCTATAGAGGAAACATCAGCACTGAGAAGTGATGCATCTCTTGATGTTGAGGATGAAGTTGATGGTGTAGCTGGGAAAATAATTGAAAAAAAAATCTGAAATTACCTGTGAAGTACGTTTTACCATTTCACTGTTAGCATATTGACAGAGGTCACTATTAACAGCTCAGCTCAGTGAGAGAAATTCACTCTACCTTCATCAGTGGAGGTATCCTTAGGAAGAGCCTGAGGGCTGAGAAGTTTAAGCAAAGCACCTTGAGGGAGAAAGAAAAGATGGTAACACTTTATAATAACAATCATTAATAGATGGTAAATTGATAGTTAATTAATCTTTAGTTAATTGTCTTTTTACTGTTAATAAACAATTAAATTATAATTAAATGTTTAATAATTATTAGTAGTGCTGTAAATGAACAGTTTATTGTAACACATATCTATCATATAATATATTGGGTATCGGGTAATGTTTAAACATTTTTTGTAAACCTTTAAGAAACCATTTTTAAAACATCAATAAACATTACATAGATAGACGGACCAGATATTCCTAACACGTTGTTACGGGTTACTAATGCTTAAAAATATCCCAAGCTAATGTTTGATGCACGGAATATATTGTGTGGTTTTCCTAACCCCCATTTGGTAAATAGATTATCACGGTGGAATAGTTAGTATAGCATGTTAACGTTATGCCACTTTCATCAAAACCTATATTACAAAGCTATAGCAATGTCATGTCATTAAATACAATAAACAGTGATTCTGGAACAGATCTGCGTCTTCCTTATCCCGTTAAAAAACATATTACAGTAATATGTAACCATATTCCGTCCGTTCGAAAAAAAAAGTTGCACTAACTGTTCGTTACAAGCAACATTTGCCGTCAGGCAGGTTACAGGTAACGTTAGCTAACATAAACATATTTTTGCTAGCCTACCTGCTGCAAAATTATACCAAGACAAGTAGAGCTATTTTATCCAGTGTAATTTATCACTTACCACTATCTTGTTTTTTCTTATCCTCGTCTTCCTTTCTCTTCTTCCTTTTCTGGCTTCCTGAAGCATAATTCCACTTCATGATGACTGCCGATCGCTGCCGACCGAGGAGGCTTTGTATTTTGCCGGCAGCAGAGATCACGAGAGGGGCCCCTTGAGGGGGATCCTGATAACAGTGTCATTGCACTTTACTGCATTGACTATCAAAGGGGCGCTCACAGTTTGTCGTTGCATTTTGTTCTTAACCAGTAGTTATCTTGGGGCCCCAAGCCAGCTCGGGGCCCCAAGCAATTGCTTGGTTTGCTTGCCTTGTCGCGACAGGCCTGGCTGTTAGAAGACTAGCTTTACATGGCGATGTGGACAACTCAACATATTTGACTATGTGATAATTCACCACAAGATCAACTTTCATTGTCTCAGGACAATATGAGTATGAAAACATATGCACTAGAAAGGTTGTTTAGATTTGTTTTAAATCATATGGAAATATTCTTTAGACAGTCCCTCCAGGATTTTGCGATGTCGCAATTGCAACAATTCATGCAAATTCAACCCAATCACCGTGAATTTGATGCGATTCGCATTTTGACCAATCACTGCAACTTTACCGCAAATCTGAGCAATAACCGGAGTTTCCCGCGACTTCAACCAATCCCAGCAGTCCCACGTGCCAGACGTCAGTATGTGACGCTGAGAGCCACTGACCAAGCGGGAGTGAGAACGGGTTGACGTAACACACGTACGTCGCCAAATTCATTTCCTTGTTTCTGATATGAAGACGAGACGTGTGTGACTTGAACATCTTGCATTTACCAGCTAAACGTACAGCGAAAGACTGTGCAAAACATTTCAGACCGTCCTGCCAACCTGTAGACATGTCATTTTAAAGTCGCTGAAAGCTGCTGCTGTTTCAATCCTGTCGGCTCTCTGCAGCAGGCGGGGCTGCTGCTCAGTTCCCCCCGTGACTGACACGCACACACACACAAACACTCAGGGTGGATGCAGGAAAAACCGGAGATGAGACATACACCATGACCTAAATTGAGTGGTATCCTAGCTATAATATTAATTTACTAGAAATGCTTATCTGTCAGTTATTTTGTGGATATTTACTTATTAAGACTAATACTTCATTTCCTTACCTTGTTTGAGACTTACTTAGAAGTTATCTGCTAATGAATGTTCCAGTACGAGTTGATATTGAAGCGGCTGCAGATTGATGACAGAAGAGGTCATCTGGTGCCACCAGCCATTTTAATTAGAAAAACTCCATCTGTAATCAAAAGAAGAAAGACATTTAGTTGCTTGTAGTTTCTACTAGCATAATGGCTGCTGACATAAACAGAGAGTTTTGCAAAAGTCACATTATTTCCGCTTAGAGTTCACTCTGCCATTCACTGGTCAATGTCGCCACCTAGTGGCAAGAAGTACACCCCTAGAGACTGTTTTCCTTAAATGTAACTACATATAAGCATCTTCAAATAAAAATAACTAATAGACAAGAAACTAAACTGTATGGGGGGGGGGGGGGATAACAAATATTTCAATATTAACATAACATCCTCATAAACCTGGCGCCACACCCTCTCCCACTTTCAAAAATAAAATGTCACCTGGCATTTTACACAAACAGCAATTGACATATGGATCTATTCTTGAATGATTCAATGGTTATCACCTTTTGATTTAAATTGTCTTTTAAACGTTCCTTCGCATGTGTACATTTAATGATTGCAGGAGAAGTACTTATTGGTTAACTGAAACTCAATGCCATTACCTCAGCAGATTAAACCATCAAAATTGTTTTTCAAGAGTTATAAACATTTTCAACTTAAAACTACATTGTGTAACGTTTGTAGCTGTTTATTATCAAAATCTGTATTGCCCTTCACAAACTTGTCTTTTTTTATGAATATTGACCGCCACCATCAATTTCAAGTATTCCTATTGGCTTGAAATTTTACATTTGCGCTTGCATGAACTGTGGTCGACACTCCTTAGTCATGCGCCATCTTGAAATGCGTTAGCCAGTAAGGGACATACAGGCTATACTGCTCCGCCTTTCGCGTTTTCGACTCACAGCTGCTGCTAATGGGTATCGTCGCTTCCCGGCCCCAGCAAGTTTGAAGAAGGACACACGTAGCACCACATGTATTCACAATCCAAATTTCAGGAACACTTTTCTTCTTCGCCCAGAATAAGAACACGTAGGGCTGCACAATTAATCAAATTTTAATCACGATCACGATTTTGGCTTCCCACGATCAAATTTGCGTGATCGAGCGATATTTACAACGCGTCATTCTGTTCATAGAACGCTCCGTATCAAAGTTTTTTGTTTTTTTAGCACTCCGCTGTCTGATCACGTGCCTCCGTGAGCCAATCAGAGTTGTTCCCTGTGAAGCGCAGCTAGTTTCTAGATGTAGACAGTCACAGAGGACAGAGTAAGTAACGTGAGGAAAATTCCACAACAGATAGGTCATAAGTCGGTCCCGAGGTTTACCAGTTTACCAGTAAATGCAACATTTTGTCCCGTCTGTGTTGTTTTTCAGACAACAGCAGTGACCGGTGCTAGTTTGTGTCTTTTAGCTCATAGCTTTAGCGGCGGACTGTTGCATGTCCCGCTGTTGGAATCCTCTACAGTGAAATACAGTCACACTTTTACACCGTTAGCTGTCAGCATTTTAGCCGCGTTTAATCCAGTTACTACTGCAGCTGATGGTAGGCTAACGTTACATGCTGTGTTACGTGTTATTGGTGTTTACTAGCATGACATGCAGCAGGTTTCGGAGCATCAGAGCACAACGCAGACATTTAAGTGTCACCGTAATGAGGCACTGTAATCCGTGTTGCTATTTTCGTCCGGTAGATACCGGATTTTAACACGTGCCATTAACGTGAACATAAAATTGCGTTGCCTGTATCTTGTCACGGCAAATGTGCAAGTGTGAAAAGCGGTCACACAACAGCTGAAATGGCATTACTCCTTCATAGTATCCGTCAACAAAGGAGGAATGTAGCACAATATGGATTCACAATATGGATGTATTAGCAGGAATGTAGCACAATATGCATGTGATAGCAGTTATAATTAGCCTATGTGACAATAAATTAGTTTTGGCTAAAATCAACAAATAATCGTGTTAATTAATCATGATCTCAATATTGATCAAAATAATCGTGATTATCATTTAGGCCATAATCGTGCCGCCCTAAGAACACGGATATTGAAAAGACCAAGAGAATGGCGTCATCAGAAAAAGGAGTGAACATTGGAGCTGCTTTGGACGCACACACCAAATCCCAACTAGTTAATTATCCTCCAGACCGTTGCAGTCTCTTTTTTTTCCCTCTCTCTCTCCTTTCCGTCGGGTGGTGTGAAGCAGAGATGGCAAAAGTACTCACTTCTCATACTTAAGTAGAAGTACAGATACTTGTGTTAAAAAATACTCTGGTAAAAGTAGAAGTACTGATTTAACTTATTTACTCAAGTAAAAGTAACAAAGTACAGGCTTGGAAATGTACTTAAAGTATAAAAGTAAAAGTAGCCTTGCGAATGACAACCATTTTTTTATGCAAAGCTACCTGGACCACAAATGTTACTAGAGTGCAAGCTGAGAAACTTCAGTAGCCATGGAGAAAAGGCTCTTTATGTATATATGCCATTGTCTACATTTTAAATGGATGTCTGCCAAAAGGCCTAAAACATCCCATATATGATTATTGTGACAGAGACTGGGACTCCAGGTTAATAAGATTCTGACTGAGTAACAAGATATGAATTCAATTGTAATTCTGTAA
This sequence comes from Gymnocephalus cernua, assembly GCA_023631565.1. Lineage (NCBI taxonomy): Eukaryota > Metazoa > Chordata > Actinopteri > Perciformes > Percidae > Gymnocephalus > Gymnocephalus cernua. The sequence goes on from CM042439.1 coordinate 24,414,143, forward strand.
TAATTCACAGATCCAGTTCCATTTTTAATCAACATTTAAAGGAATCTACATGTAAGTTCTGCATACTTTTAGAGTACAACTAACCAGTGGTGTAGTCTATTTTTTTGTAGTGAGTATACTGTGATTTTCCCCTCCCAGCCTCATACTCTCCTGTCCCAGAGCGACACCCCAGACAGTCAGTACTGTGACGTTTCTGAATACGAACTGTAAACGGGCAACAGACGTTTAAGTATTGATGGCGTTTATTTAAAGTCCTGGAAAAACAACACTTAGAGTTGAAAAAAGATGAGACAGATTTAACTTTTTGAGAAACGCAACCGAACCTGAACGCAACAGGACATCACATCACACAAATAAGCTGTTTTACCGACACCCCCCCCACTGCCACACAAAACCATGACTAATAATTAGCATCATCATACAACTTTTGTATTGATTAGCAGTAAAATCTGCTGATAAGGGCCTACATTTACTCAAAAGTATTTAATAAACTGTTTACAATCTTCAACACCATATGTATATATATATATATATATATGGCTAACAAATGCATAAAAAGCAGACCAAAGGAGAAAAAAGCTCCACTCTTTCTATTTTAGTTAATTATCTGACCATTGCTAACTAACATTACCATATAGTAATTTAATTGTGTAAAGCAATGCATATTTAAGATTTAAGAATTTACTGTAATTTAAAAATGTAAGGAGTAAAAGTAAAAAGTCGGCACAAAAATAAATAGTAAAGTAAAGTAAAAATACCTGAAAAATCTACTTAAGTACAGTAACAAAGTATTTGTACTTCGTTACTTTCCATCTCTGGTGTGAAGCACTCGTCCACGCCACTGTCCGACATGCACTCCAACAACCACGGCTGACTGACGGCCTTCAGTACACTTTCACTTTTTGAAGTGTGGCGGCTACTGTAGCTGCAATGCATACTTTCAACTGCGTGGCGAGAGACAGTTGATTGCGATATATGATCTCAACGCTAGATGGGAGAAATTCTTACACAATGTAGCTTTAATTAGATGAATCCTCATCCGTAACAGACTCTCAATTAACGGCCAACGCTATCTTATCGTCTGTCACCACACCTAAATTCTTTGCACGTTAGACACCATGAATTATACATCCATCAATGTTTTTACATTAGTATACTGATTTTTAACATGGTATCAGCGCAAAGTTCATTCGTAGTCTTTTCAGTGTGTTCAGACATGTACCAAAAATCTTTGAAATTGGTCCAGTATTGAGCGACGAGCCTGCGCGAACCGAGCTACAATGTAACCTAGTGGGGCAATTGTGCAGTCTTGATTTGTGTCCAATGTGTTTATTTTTTGCTACTGACAGGCTCAGATTGTTACTAAAAGTGTCTGACAACATTATCGATCCCAGGACACAACTTTTTGTCCGAAGACAGCGGTGTGGAGAGTGGAATGCAAGTCGAGAAAAAGGCGTTCAGGGATTCGGCAGTGTAGGCTAACGAATTCACACCGCCGAACGGCATGCTGGGTAACATCATAGCATCATGCTAGTTAGCCAGGTAGCATACCAGTCTGTTAAGCTGGGAGAGGCTCCGGTTGTTACTGCACATTCAAGAACAGAGATAAAGATAGTAGCCTAGTTGAAAGTAGTTGATAGGTAGTTGAAAGAAAACATCAATAGAAATCTGCACTTCAAAATGTAACTTTCAATGTTTTTTAGTGCTGCCTTTTATATTCAATTCAATGTTCAATTTGTTCAATAAAATTATTTCCTTTTATTATTTTTAAATTCAACAAGCAAGTAGTTGTATTTTAGCAAAATACGAAAAGCAGCAGATATGCAGAACTGAGTACACTGTAAACTGCCCATGTAGATAAAATCCAAATTATATATTTTCTTCCAACATACAATGTATTTTCTACAACACACAAAGACCAGCAGCCTCCAGCCCCTCCCCCTCGTAAAGTTGTGCGCCGCGTGCATGGCAGCGTCAATCACTTCAGGCTTTGTTGTAGTAACATTAGCATGCTGCTGGTGGTCTTGCCGTGGGATTAACTGTACTAATAAAATGGTAGAAGCACCGCAGCCACACCGCTGTGAAAGCTCCCTGAACGTAATTTATCAGAGTCTGGTTGTTACCCCTGGCTGCGGCAGTCTGCTCCGCTCCATATCTTTATAACAGTTCTCCGTGCCCGTATCCATTAACTGTATGGACAACTTTATGGACTCGAGCCAGAATAAAACACAAGATTCTATTAAATTGGCTGCAAACGTTTTAAACTACAACTCAGAGTTGTTTGAATGACAGAAATGCTGGATGGTGTTTTAAGCCCCGAACGAAGACTTCAAGGCAGCGCTGCGACTGTCGACTTCAAGGCACCTAACCACTGCCTAATCCCAGTGCCTTCCAGGCAGCGCTGCCTGGAATACCGTGTTGAGGGCTTAAAACACCGACAGAAATCTGCTCAGATGAGATCTAAATGGGCGCAGGTCATGTATAGTACAGAACAGCGGGTTTAGGATCCCCAAAACACGGATTAAAACACTTCAAAAATGAAAAATGATATAACATGAACAAGAATTTACTTTAGATAGCCCTAGTCCTATATGATCTAACAGGAAATAGGAGGGAACTGTTGAGATTTAAAATAACCTAACTGACCGTATGGATCATAGTATAGTCAGTCCCTCCAGAAAAGAGTTTTTTTGTGATTGTTGAGGGCAAAAATCCTTGATTATGCGGCACATTTTCTTAAAAAATGCGATGGAATATGCGGGATATTTATGCAATTTTATGCGATGAAATTGTGGGAACTTGCAAAGACTGCGGTCTCACTAGGTGAAATTACATCACTTCATAACGTTCCCATGGCAACAGGGGAAAATGGCTGCTCTTCTGTGAAGTAAATGCAACATTTTTCAACTTTCTGCTGAAATATATGTGACTTTTTTGCAACGAAAATGCGGGGATTATGAAATCATGCAAGCCGCATATTTTGTGCGGAAATCGGCAATTTATGCGGCGAAAGTGCAGCGTTTTTGAAAAAATGCGGCCCCCGCATAAATATGCGGACTTTGGCTGATTATGCATTGAATTCTGCGATCGCATAATCACATTTTTCTGGAGGGACTGTATAGTATTATGGGTATTTTATTTATTGACAAAGCGTATCATGGTGACACTTCCCTGTCATTTGTTTTAAATTCAACAATTTGTTGTATTTAATGGGGGATATGATTATTCGTAATTAAAATTGAAAGTCCAAAGAGTAAACGAAAAGAGATCAAATGAAATATATTATTTTACTACACTGCTAGGAATAATCAGCCATAACTGAATTTAAAAAAGAGAAAAGGAATTTGGAAAAAAAAAAAGTCTTCACAAAAGTTACGTTATTTTGTTGTTTAGATGCTTTTGATAAGAAGCAGCGCAATCAAGAAATGTTGGGCTAGGGATCTGTGCTGAAGTTGTTAGTGCTCCTATTAGTCCTGGTGATTCTGTGTGAGGCCACATGGTCAGCCATGTAGCAACACGTTGACCTAGTTGAAGCCATTGCCTTATAAATAACAGTCCTCCCTACAGCCCTGCTCCTTCAGCTTGCTCATCTCTCCGTTTTCCAGGAGTTGCAGACAGTGCACCCCCTCCGTTTCAGACCCTCCCACCAGTCGTTGGGCCACGCCCCCTCATTTACATACACCTTTGAAACGTCAAGCGATAAATCAAAGGTGAGTTTAAAATTTCAAAGGGAAATTGCCAAATGGAAAATGAGTCATATTTGATGTTTCCCTTTTCTTACTTCCATTGCCATTTTCATTGTCATTTTCTAATTTGAGATTTCAGTTTGAGCATTTAGATTTAAGCTTTGTATTTTAAATTTGACTTTTTCATTGACACTTTACATTTTGAAATTATCATTTTACATTTCAATTTTTCAATTCAATTATTATTTCTAGCAGTCTAGTAAAAAAGTAATATTTTTAATTTGATCTCTTTGTTTTCTCTTTGAACTTTCAATTTTTATTATGAATAAATATATCCTCCATACTAGTATTTTAGAAGAATACTGAAGGCAGCAGAAAGGCAGAACTGAGTGCATTTCAATATCTGTTTATTTATCGCAATATTTATTGCAGGGTATCTGCACATTTTTTTAACAGCAAATTTAATAACTTTTACAACCTTTTTTAAGTCATCTAAAAGGAAAATTTAAGACTTTACCAACAACAAAAAACAGGAAAAAGTTCAGCGCGACACAACACCGAATGGTGTGGCGAAGTGTAGCGTGGAACAGCTCACCAGAGCCACGCTCAAGACAGGTCACAGGGACACTTTTATACCAAGTGCTGATTCACCTTACAACCCTGACCAGTGTTGGGCAAGTTACTTTCAACGTATGTAATACATTATTGATTACTAGTTACTGTCATTTGAGAGTAATTAGTTATATTACAATATTACTGTCTCTGAATTGTAATGCTTTACACTACTTTTGCATTACTTTTGTAGTATGACTTGGCATGTAGCTTGTGAATTTCACCACAGGATCAACAAAGTCTCATCTTTATCCACTTTAGTACATCATAATTTATTTATATTATTTTGTATTATTAATCTGAAGCTGCAAAGTAACTAAAGCTATAAAATAAATAGTTAAAGCCCCAGTGTGTAAGAATTACTCCCATCTAGCATTGAGATCATACATCGCAATCAATTCTCTCTTGCCACGCAGTTGAAAGTACGTATTGCAGCTACGGAAGAAGACTAGAAGAAGACTCACGTTTTTTTGGGCTTGTTTCTAAAGTGTACTTGCTTAGTTGGGCTTGCTCCCAGCTCCATAATAATACGTTGTCAAGCACTGTTCCCTCTGTCCCTCCCCTTTCCTCATACACACAGGAGACAGCAGTTTTTTTCCCCCGTCCATATCCTGTTTTTAATTGGCTCTGACCCAGATGGCAACGAGTACTAGCCAATCAGAGGCAGAGCAGGGTAGTCTGTTTTTTTCTGTTTAGGAAAACGTCAGTGAGTGAAATTTAATTTAAATGAAAATATGCCCAAGTCGCGACTGATGGATGGTGACTGCCTGGACTGTAGGAGAGTTTTTGGAAAAAATGCCCAGGACAAAGTGTGTGAAATACGGGAAGAAATACAACAATGACTGGGAGAAAGAGAAAGGACTCAAAGAATGGATTCAACCCGTTGTGGAGGATGACTCAAAAGCACTATGTAGACTATGTAAGTGTGAAATACGTGCACACCATTCAGACCTCGTACAACATGCTAGCACAGAAAAACATAATGAGGCTTACGGACATTGGGTTCACGGTCTCCAAGCAGAACGAGTCAAGACAGAGCTGAGCTGAAGGTAGCCACCTATGTAGCTTGTCAGACATCCATTAACTCAGTCGTTAATTTGCTCAATTTGTGACAAAGACATCCCAGAGGGATATTGGAGGTGCTGAATACTCCCTTGTTATTGATGAAAGCAAAGACGTATCATCTGTCAAGCAACTGTGTGTGGTAATCCGCTACTTCAGTATGACGCTGAACAAAGTTGTGTCCTCCTTTTTGGGTTTGATAAACTTGGAGGGTGAAACAGCAGAGGCTATTGCCTCCAGTCTGACCCGTTTTCTACAGAGTATTGGACTGGACATAAAAAAGTGCATTGGATTAGGTACAGATGGCTGCAGTGTCATGGTAGGGAAGAGGAATTCAGTGTACACTCACCTTCTCCAGAAAAACCCAAATGTCCAGCTGCTCAAGTGCGTGTGCCATTCCATACAGCTGTGTGGAAGCAACAGGGCTCCAGACTAACTTTTTGCCTTGGTTGCACTGGTGCGCCTAACTTTTTTTATTTAGGTGCACCAGCACAAAATTTAGGTGCACCCACATTTTTTCTCGCGTCGCCACAATTTCAAGGTCACCTTTTTATCACGCTCCATAATATTCATATATATTTTGTAAATGATTTTAAACAAGAATAAGGGGTAGTTAAATCATTTTTAGTTGAAGCACAATCATACTGCATATAGACAATATTTAATAAAGAAATGTTTAAAGTGCTTCACTGAGCTGCCAAACTAAAACATTTTAAGTAAAACATTTCAAAATAGAAAGAGCTAGGCTACTCTTTCAAAGTGCTTCCCTGAACTGAGACCTAACATTTCATGGCAAGTCTTATAATAATATATATATCTGAGAAAAGCTCCTTCACTTATTATCAACAACAATAACAGATTAAAAGAGAAAGCGGGCGCCCGGATAGCTCAGGTGGTATACATAGAGGTTTACTCCTTGACGCAGCGGGCCAGGTTCGACTCCGACCTGCGGCCCTTTCCTACATGTCATCCCCCTCCCCCTCTCTCCCCTTTCATGTCCTCAGCTTTTCTATCAAAATAAAGGCCGAAAATGCCCCCTCCCCCAAAAAATAGAGAGAGAGAGACACAGAGAGAGAGACACAGAGAGAGAGAGCGATGGACTGAAGCGTATGCTAGGCTACTCACAGAGTGACGTCTTGTATATGAATTATGATATTCTGGCTACATCTCTCGCCTAGGTCCAGCAGGCTCCGTCTGAAGTTAGTTGCATTCAATAACTTCATCTGTGTTTTTCACCGTGCAGTGGCCGCAGTAACAGAGTTACCAGCAGAAACTCTGGTACAAATACAGTTTCCCTCTCATGCTTAACAATATAGAGCTGTGTTAATAACAATTGAAACTGTAGACAAATGTCGCAGTGTGGACCGACGCCGTGTCTCTTCATGTTGCACGGGGGCCGTGTGTGACAGTGTGGGTGAATGGGAGCGGGGCTGCGTGGGGAGTAAGAGGAGAGATCCAAACACAGGCACGGCTTTACAGAAGAAATGGGTCATGTAACGCAACATTAAACCATATCGTTCGTGGAGAGGCAGCGGAGAGGACGTTAGGTGCACCGGTGCGACCTAGGTAAAACGTTAGTCGCACCCTTACAAAATTTGGGGGCGCATGTGCGACCAAATTGGTTGCAGTCTGGAGCCCTGCGCAACCTTGAATACTTGGTCTCTCATTCTCACAACTGGTTTTCCCACAGTACTCTTCGCCGCCGTGAGTATGCAAAGATCTACAGCCTCATCAATCCTGGTGAAATCCCTTTGATGCTTGTACAGATGCCAGGTACACGGTGGCTTTCCATCCATGATTGCTGTTTGCGCATACTCAATCAGTGGGATGAACTGAAGCTTCACTTTCAGCTAACCAAAGACCACCAGAGATGTTATGATGCTAAAATCCTGCACCAGATGTACAGTGATCCTGTTATCAAACTGTACCTGCTGTTTTTAATGCTTTTTCTACAAGAATTTAACAGGATCAACAAGCTGTTCCAGCAGGACAGGGGCAATCCATTTAAAATGTTGGAGTGTCTGCTTCTTTTCTTTTGCTCCCTCATCTCCAGAGTGGTGAGACCTGGAATGATCCCCAGATTAAATTAACAACTGCTTGCAATCGACATAACAAACCCCAGTGTTTTGTTATTTGTGGGTGCAGTCAATTATGGGGTCACCTTCATGATGGCATTGGATGAGGCAAGAACGGAGAGCACGGCTGAGAGAAATATGAAGAGCAGGTCCCGTGACTTCTTGGTGGAAGCAGGCAGACAAGTGCAACAGAGACTCCCAGCTAACATCCAGATATGGAAATCTATGACTGTGTTCAGTCCGACTGTCATCCGGTCACAAACAAAACCACAGCTCAGCTCAGTCTCGATGCTGAAACTCTACTCTGGTGATCTTGCAGCTCTTGAAACACAGTATCAGGCTGTTGCATTTCTCCCATGGACAAACAAGGAGGACAGCCAGGCGGAGGCCTTTTGGGTTGAAGTGCTCAATTACAAAGACAGCAGTGGAGACCACACTTTCAAAAAACTTGCCCTCTTTTCTCTGTTATTGCTTGCGATGCCTTTGAGCAATGCTGACGTAGAACGAGTGTTCTCACAGATAAGCCTGGTCAAGTCCAAACTGAGGAACAGAATGGGACAAGAAACTCTCAGCAGCATACTCCACATAAAATACGGACTGAGAAGACAAGGCATATGCTGCAAGGACTTTGCCCCGAGCCAAGAGATGTTCCAGCGCTTCAATAGTCGCATGTACTCTGTGAGTGGAGCATCAGAGAGCAGGGAGACGGATGCAGATGAAGACAGTGAAGATGGATTTTAATTTTAAGGTAAACACTGTTCTATATCTTTTTTATTAGAGCCAGGATATGATGCTAAGAAGGAAAGTTGTTTTTGATGAATGATGATAATCCTCAAAGTAATGTAATATTTAATGGGATTTAGGGAATCCTAGATATCCATCTTCTAGTGTTATAGCTGAAGTATAACTATCCGTATCCCTCATTAGAAAATCTTAAATTTTCTTTCTGCAGCACAAGCTCTGGCCTCTACACATGAAGGAAACAGCAGTGGAGGTATGAAGATACACCTGAATTCCCCAAATACATCAGTACAAGGCCATGTTCTACAGAGAGTGAAACTGCCTACTCTGTACCTGTCCTGTGGTGTCTTAAGCTCATATGCCACTTTGACATTTGACTTTGATTGGTGCTCTTTGGGTCACTACACTCTCCTCAACTAAACAAGAGGATAGTTACATTCTCAATCTCGTTTTTTATTTATTTATATGGTTTTATTATGTTCTTGTTTGAATGTGGGCCATCAAGAATAAATGTCCGTCCTTAAAATACAGGGGGCATAAGTAAATACACGCCTATGTTAAATTCCCATAGAGGCAGGCAGATTTTTATTTGTAAAGGCCAGTTATTTCATGGATCCAGGATACTATGCATCCTGATAAAGTTCCCTTGGCCTTTGGAATTACAATAGCCCCACATCATCACATACCCTTCACCATACCTAGAGATTGGCATGGGGTACTTTCCATAAAATCATCTCTCAATGCAAATCAAACCAGCTATTAGGCTAACCGACATAAAACCATGCCAATCTCTAGGTATGGTGAAGGGTAGCCTATGTGATGATGTGGGGCTATTTTAATTCCAAAGGCCAAGGGAACTTTATCAGGATGCATAGTATCCTGGATCCATGAAACAAAATTGGTGTCCTTAAAGGTTGGATTTTTCCTCATTTTTTTAATGACGGCATTAAGATCAATTTCCAAAAGATGATTTTTTTATTCCTCTTTTTAGTCAACTTTAGCATAGGTGTCCTCATTTCACATGACTGTAGAACTAAAACATGTTGAATGTTTCAGGATATTTAGGATATTTTCAGATATTTCATAGGTTCAGTTCAGACAAGTTGTTATGTTGTTAAATATGTTTGTTATGCACCTTGGTACCTGAAGCAACTTGAAAGATAACGGTGGTGTTACTCTTCATATATATGAGGCTAAAGTGCTATGAGTAAAGAAGAAGAAAAATGGTTTTAGACCAAGCCTCATCCGCACCTGTTCAAATGGTTTTGACTGGAATGGTTTTTAAATCAGTTTTGTTTATTTAAGTCTTTTCTAACTCACTCATTTGTTTACAAGAGCAGGAGCCACTTTATTGCTGCACTTTATTGCTTGCTAAGATTATCAATAATGTATCTTGTTATAGTTATTTAAAAATGGGATGTTTTGCAGTCCCTCCAATAATAAAGAATTTGTGAATTCAGGATGATATTTATTTGTGTGTGCAAATTTTAATTATCAGTAGAGAAAGTCGCTTGTTTTGGGCTTGTTTTTAACAGGCCGGGTTGCTTATTTGTCTCGCGAGATCTGGTAACACTGGTCAGCTCCACTGGCCATCAAATTTGTGTGACACAAACACACAGCATGGGTATTAATAATTTCTCACGTACAATGCACATTGCATTGTGTGAGAGGGGCTAGCCCCGCTCTGACACATTCAGGCTGCCGTAGTCTTGCGCAAACACGGGAGATCGCAGTCTGAAGCAGCAAGACAGGGGCAGAATGTGAAATAAAATCCTACCACAAATTATATGCAATTTAAGAAGATGTTATATTCATAAAAGACAAATTGTAGATGATAATTATCTTGAATTAATTAAAAATAACATATTTGTTGTGATTTATTTCTGTTGACAAGAGGTGGGGCTGTGCCGGTTGTGCCCCACCTGCTCCTAATATAATGACCAGTCGCTACTGGCTACAACCACAGTCTATGGCTACAACCCAGATTTAACTAACTGCAGTGCTAGCGTGTGTAAATGCTATTAATGTATTAAACTATAAAAACACGATAGCTATGCAACACAAATTCATCTAACACAAGTGATAACATAAACCCTAAATTACTTCTGGCTGTGAATAACAAAAATAAACCAAATCATCACAGTTCACACACTACTAAAGCACGGACTTAACAAGCTAACTGCAGTGCTAGCGTGTGTGATGCTATTAACGTAGCTAGCTAGTAAACTATAAAAAACACGCATCGGGAACAATATTCACTAAATTGAAGACACTAACGTATTCATGTTTCGATTCATAATGCTTATTTACCTGTAATTCACAGAAGAAAGACATCTGTTGCACAGTGCACTGTAGTTCCTACTAGCGTATGGCTGCCGACATACAGAACAGAAAGTTTTGCAAAAGTCACGTTAGTTCCGCTTAGAGTTCACTCTGCCATTCACTGGTCAATGTTGCCGCCTAGTGGCGAGGAGTGCAAATGCTTTTACACCGCTAGAGACTGTCTTTCTTAAATGTAACTACATATAAGCATCTTCAAATAAAAATAATTAATAGACAAGAAACTATACTGTATGGGGGAGGTCCTATGAAAAACATTTCAATATTTACACATTTCTTGGAATGCAACATTATACCAACTTCCTCATTTGATTCATCAGAAACAGGACTTCAAATATTACAATACAAATTAAAATGTTTATAAATAGGAAGTACTCCCTGTTACCTCAGGACAAGGATGTGCAGAAAAGGGTTACGTTTATTAAAGTTGAAATGGAGGTTTCCTCTACCACTTCTCCTGTATTTCTTTAAATCACAGGATGACCTCTGGAAATGTGCAACAAATAGTAACCGAAATACATCCTACTATAATAATTTAAAATTAATTAGTATAGTTACTTTACTTCAAATAGTGCGTGTAACCACTTAAACACTACTAAAGATTGAATTCTATACCACCGTTGATGAGATTGTGCATTATTAGAAAATACATGTTGTGGATATGCAAGTTGTTTCTGAAATGATGTTACAGGAAATATAAATGGGTCATTTTTGATACACGTCTCTCCTGTACTGGCCCTTTATGGCCAGTGGATGGCAGATGATGACATGGCTGCACTGCAGCTACATTTCTGATTAATAAACACACTATACACACATACTCTACACTTCAAGAAGCCATTTAACGTGTTTCTGGTTCGAGTCATCCTGCTGAGCTATATCACTGTTTCATTTTCGAATGGAATCACAAGGTTTGATTAACATCCTTTTCTAGAAAAGATCCCAAATAAGAATCTGCTTTGGAATTTAGCAGTGGTGGAAGAAGTATTCAGATCCTCTACTTGAGTAAAAGTAAACACACACTGTAAAATACTCTGTTACAAGTAAAAGCCCTGCATTGAAAATGTTACTTAAGTAAAAGTATGGAAGTATCATCAAGAAAATGTACTTAAAGTATTAAAAGTAAAATTACTCAATGCAGAAAAATCCTCCCATTTTAGAAAGTGTAAAGGATCCAAACAGTTGTGAGTTTAATGGTCTAATCATTTCAGCTGGACTTGTAGGCCATTATATTGTTGGGTAGTTTACTTTATAATAAACCATCAGATTATATAAACTACATGTGTTTTGTGTGCAAAAATCTTAATGTGTAAAGTAACTAGTAACTAAAGCTGTCAGATGAATGTAGTGGAGTAAAAAGTACAATATGTCTCTCTGAAATGTAGCGGAATAGAAGTAGAAAGTTGCATGAAAAGAAAAGACTCAAGTAAAGTACAAGTACCTCAACATTTGTACTTTAGTACAGTATTTGAGTACATTTACTTAGCTACATTCCACCGCTGGAATGTTGTCAGTGCACCTCCATGCTGTAAGCTTAAAAATACGGTTAAAATCTTAAAAAAAGGCCATTTTGGAAGCTTCGTGGAAACACACACACACACACACACGCACACACAGAGAGAGAGAGAGAGAGAGAGAGAGAGAACTGATCATTTGTCTTTTAATTGAAAATTTGATACAAAGCATTTTCCATGAACATAAATATGAAGGATGAGTGCACACTGCACATCAATGTCCACAGTTTAAGCCTACTGCATACATGAGCACAGTTATACAATCCATCGTGTTTTATAACTCACTGACACGGAGCACTTCTCTAGCTCTTATACATCACTGTATAAAAATAAAGGCTTGTCTTGAATACATTGTAATGTCCATAATATACACTTTTTTTAAACGACACTGTAGCTGTCCCATCGGAATCATTTCCTCACAACTTCCCACATGAACTCTTTCCATTTTGCTTCAATGTATTAAAAACAATACAAACCTCAACTAAACGATCAACGCTTTGAGACACAACTACCACTGTCCCGTCAAGCCTGGGTCAAACAGAGAACAATGTTCAGAAATCATCTGGCAACACAGTAGGTTTCTCTTCAACATCATCACGTTCCAAAACAATTCATTTGATAATTGTGTTGTTATTTTGACATCCTGTGCACCAAAAATATGCTCCAGTGTAACGACAGCACAGCAGGATAGATGCTGATCATGTAGGATCACTTTTGTTATACATATATCTGTTTTTTCTTTTCTTTTCCAAATCCAAATTATATTTCAAGAGGCATTGGTGTGACTTGAAAGTGGCCAGAGTAAGAAAGAACAAAAGCCACGATTAAATATACTCAGAAAACATGTATTTGATACCACAGTTCATGTCACGTTTTTGAACCATTCAGTGTAAATGTGCTAAGATCATTAGCCATCTGGATACATGGGTGGGTTTACATAAAAACAACGAGGGGTTGTCTCCCATCAAATTAAAATTAAAGTTTGGGCGTTTAACACTTCATTTCCTGCATTCTGGTGAATTTTTATGCAACAATTTACAGTAATGGAAATTATTTATTATCTTCTGGATTGTTCAAAACTTTCTGCATATTAAAAACATCACACGCTTGTTTGGGATGTTTTTTTTTTTTTAGGAATTATGTACATCTCAACAACAAATCTGTTAGAGAATGAGATCTTGTTAAAGCCAGCAGCTCCAGAGTTGAAATCGACATAAATCTATCTTTATTTTTCACTCTCCTGTTGTGTTCTTTAACCCCCCCGATGTAGCAAAGTAGACACAGTAGGGGGGGACATATCCTCTGCATCCCCCACCCCCCCCCCCCACCCGAAATCTACACCAATGTACTCCGCCAACTTTAAGGAGGAATAGTGAGTCTTCCCCATCCTCAGATCACTAACTAGGCACCTTCAAGAGTCTTAAAAACACCTTCATGTTAGTGTTAACTCACAACAGCTTCATGTTGCCATGACTTGGCAATGTCAATCAAATGGGAAATAAAAACATATAACAAATATAATCAGATTCTTCTTCCACTGACCTACAATAGAAAATAAACTACAACATATAAAGAGAGCATTACATACTGTATATCTTTGGTTCAGGCTCCAGTGTTGCAGGCAAACCTGTCTTATATGTTCCATTCAGGCTGTGGCCAACACTATGCTATGCAGTATGTCGCACATGTATCAGAAAATAAATATCATATTTACAATTTCCATTCTGCAGGCAAGTTGAAATTAGGACAAGTGTGGACTTGTGTACTAGCAAAGTCACCGTACTGCAGTTCTGAATAGTGCTCAATACTATAAGAAGCTTTTGCTAATCTGTCTTTAAAGAATTGAGTCTAAGAGTCTAAAAGCTGAACCACTGACAGAAGTAAAGCCACAAACAAAAAAGGATTAGGATACTGCAATGTCAAACTCTATCGTATTTATAATATTATCTTGGTCTGAAAAAAGGATTCATTAATAATACATAGATCTTTATATATTACACTAACTTCACAGTACTGATATTTTGTGCTTAAACCTATTTTGGTCTTGATAATTCCTCCTTTGGGTAGTTTTTGAGTAAAGATGATGGACGAAGTAGTGCAGACCTGCGTAACCCTCTTCTTATTTCATCTGTATATTAATCTGTGAGACTCACACGCACATGATGATCCATACGCTGCTCACTCTGGAACTAGTGTGGCAGGAGGAAACAATATATAACATGACATTTAAAAAGCGACATTTGAAAATACAGCAAATAAAATATTAGAAATGCAACGATTAAGTACAAAAGAGGATACTGAACAAATGTATGAAAATCCTATCTATACATAGTTTGCAATGTATACAGTGCATACAGAATATAAAAAGACTTAAGTATACTTAAAGAAAGTAAGTAAGTATGTTTTGTCAGCGCAGGCAGCAGGTGTTAGACCAGAGATCCGGCCTGGTTCTGTGCAGGCACCATGATGGGCACCCCTCCCATGCGGGTGATGTTGGAGGCTGTGATGGTGGAGGTGGGCAGCGGTGGCGGGGAGGGAGCCGCCTGGAGCTGCGGCTGCGGCTGGCTGTAGGCAGCATGGGGCAGCAGATGGGCCTGGGGCAGCTGGGCGTAGCGCTCCGGTCTGGGCAGGGAGCTCCCATCGGTGCCGGCCTCGGAGGGGACGGCCTGGCCACGGGGCAGGGCGGTGTTGTTGTTGTAGCTGTAGTGGGTGGGGGTGGGGGTGGAGGCTCCCTGGTGGCGGGACGGGCGGTAGCCAGCCATGCTGCCCGTGGCGGTGATGATGGAGGCGGTGTCTGAAGGGGGGCGCTGTGGGTACTGCTGCAGGTGGTGGTGGTGGTGGTGGTGGTGGGAGGGTTCTTTATGGTGGGGGCTGGAGGCAATGGAGGACAGGGTGCCATTCTTGGAGATGGTATCTGAACCCAGGCCACCCTTAGCCCAGGAGACTTGCTTGGGAGCCTGAGCGTCCTCCCTGGAAGAGGACAGGACACACGGTCAACTCACTGTTTACACTAGTGATGAGCAACTTTGTATTTTTGTATCTTTGTTTTTAGATAGATATTTATTGTCCCATGATGTGACATGTCCTAGATTTTCACAATCTGTTTCATGCACATGACAATACACACGGACACATACATCAACAGATAACATAGAGACAGGTATATAGACACATAGCAACAAGCACATTAACAACAACGACACCAGATCTATACAAAGGCAGCAAGATAGTTTGTTCAGCAGTGCAGCGACAAAACTTCTGCCAAAGTGAGTCCTTCTAAACCTCAGAGTCCTGTATCTGCGGCCAGGACTCGAATATTTTTCTTGTATTCTACGCTAATTATTACTTGTTGTATATTCTGTATGTGTGCTGTGTGTCTTATATTTTGCTGCTGTAGCACTGAAATGTCCCAATTCGGGATCAATAGTCTATCTAACCCTAATCTAATCTTAATGAAGCCTCATGACGCTTCATGAAGCATTTTCTTTATTTTTCTGAGCCCACTAGACAGCGCTCTCTGTTCAACAAAGGGTTAAAAGCACACTGACTGGCCATTCCTTGAGCCTTTTACTTTGAACCGAGAGCGCCATCTAGTGGGCTCAGAAACTAAGATAAATCGTTAGAGATAGGCAAAATTCCTATTTGTGCAAAGTTACGTGGACAACATGTATTTTCCATAGCATTTATTTACAAAATGTTCATGAGGCTTCATTTGGCCATAACTACTTTACAGCACACACAGGAACTTAAAGCGACACTAGGTAACATTTGAAAGATTAAATAATGATTTGTCTTTGTACAGTTTTTTTTTTGTGATTTTGTTTTTCTGTAAAATGTGCTAATGCAACCAGAGAAAACTGTTGAAACCACAATCAGGATGTGTCATTTTATGTGAGCACTACCTGCTTTGTAGTTGCTGTAAGAAGAAGGGCAGCCACCAGAGAAAGGATTTCTTTGAGTCACTTCATATAAACAAATAAGATTCGGAGAAAGCATCCGATCATTTTCAGGCAGTGGCAACCAGGCTATGGAATGCTCCCTCTCTTTATGTTGTTCAAATTCTGTTCTGATTCTTTTAAAAAGCAGTTGAAGACTTTGCTATTCAAACAGGCTTTTTAGTCTGATTTCATGTACCTATGTCTTCCTTTGTATTCTCATGTCTTTAATTTATTGTATTTCCCTTTATTGTAAAGCACTTTGTGATTTTTATCTGTGAAAAGTGCTAAATAAATAAACTCTACTTTACTTACTTTACTTACTGACTTACTGTTTTGGAACGTTCCATTATGAGAAATATATTTGTGAGTGCCCGGGTAGCTCAGTTAGTAGAGCGGGCGCCCATATATATATATATATATATATATATTAGGGCTGTCAAATGATTAAAATTTTTAATCAAATTAATCAGAATTTTCAGTGGATTAATCATGATTAATCACTATTTGCAATTACACCTGAATCCTAACCATTTTTTTTCTGAAATGCATACCAAAAGATACTAGTGCTGTCAAGCAATTAAAATATTTAATCGCATTAATGTCATAGTTAACTCGCTATTAATCGCAATTAATCGCACATTTTTATCTATTCTAAATGTCCCTTGATTTCTTTTTGTCCCATTATATTTTCTCATTTTAATTCTCTTATCAGCATGGAAAAGTAGATCGGCTTGCTTTGTGACTGTTTTTTTTATTGAAAACAACATTGTCATATACGTTATGTTCAATTTCACACCAACATTCACACTTGGATCTAATAATCTGTCACATAATGTAACGCTGTTACCTCGATGTTCCATTGCAGGTAGTACTGCAGATAGTCCTGCAGATAGTACTACAGGTAGTACTGCCTCATTTGTTTCTCTCACTGACTGTAGAGTCACTACTCGCTCGCTCTGAAGATAATCGCCGTCACGAGCCTACAAGCTACGCGGCTAGCAAGCTAAAACCGGCCGAGGCTTGTGTCTGTTTTGTTTGCGGTCTGCGAAATTACAAGACCCGCCCTTCAATCACTACTATTGGCCAGGCGTCGAAGGTAACGTAACTCCATTTGTTCAGGTCCTATCCCCTGACCAATCCACTATCCTCACCACTCGCGGTGAAATGCCTAAACCAAACCAATCAGCTGCTTCGTAGGGCGGGACATGGTGTGGCCATAGACAGTTAAAGAAGTGGACTAACAGATCCCGTTGCTCTCTCTATGTGTTACTCGTGCGTTAAAAAGATTATCGGCATTAAAATGGGTTTGCGTTAACGCCGTTAATAACGCGTTAAACTGACAGCCCTAATATATATATATATATATATATATATATATAGAGGTTTACTCCTCGACGCAGTGGCCGCAGGTTTGACTCCGACCTGCGGCCCTTTGCAGCATGTCATTCCCCCTCTCTCCCATTTCATGTTTTCATCTGTCCTGTCAAAATAAAGGCTTAAAATGCCCCAAAAATAATCAACAAATGTATTTGTAATGATAACATAGTGTGTAAAGCAGGCTTCAAGGACCCCTTAACTGAGAGAGATGGACCAGGGACCTCCTGCTACATATATTGTATAAATGAAGTTGCATATTAAACTGGGCCTAAAATAACGTGTAGGGCTGCCTAAAGCCTTTATACATACCTTTTTTGCAAAGAATACTAAGCTATTATTTGTTGGTATGCTTTTATAAATCATGTTTTAATGTTAAACATACATGTGGAACAGTCAATCATTAGGATGCACTGTGTATGTGGATGGCCTTTGACCTTACCTATAGGCCAGTAAGCAGTGGGGATTTATATTTGCTAATAATATGTTGGATTCATATTAAGACTTTTACATTTTTGAAAACAATTAGAAAATATGAACAATAATTTGGAGACCCCTGCTGGGTGTCTCCCCGTATGCTGTATGTATAGCTGTCCACTGCTCCTAATACTTAGGATGGGTTAAATGCAGTAAAAGAATTTCACTACATTGTACAGTGTGTATGTGACGAATAAGGAATAAAGTTTGTTTGTTTGTAGCTGACAGAATGAGCTACCATCCTTGACTTGACCTAGGATCATTGACTCTGACCCTGTTGATCCCTGGTGTGAAGCATACGTGGCCAGTGATAAAGGCTTGGAGGACTTGGAGTGAAGCCACACAAACTCACTTGATTTCGTTGGCCATGTCGTCCTCGTTGTCTCTCCGCCTCTTCATCAGGAAAACGAGGCAGATGAGGAGGAGGAAGATGAAGGCAATCACTGAGCCCACCGTGGCGCCAACAATCATCCCCACATTAGTGGCTACAGGAAGAATCAGGGGACACACAGTAATTACATGTCACCAAGCACATATGTCTACGTAGCATACATACTGTTTTTGGGAATGCTTTTTTTCTGTTAAACAAATGTCTGAAATGAGTGTGTAAGATAGGAATTGTTGCATTATAAGTATGCAAACACTAGCTTAACCACAAAAAGGTCTCATTCCAACTTGTATCATTTCTTGTTGACAATGTTGTAATGTAACAAATACTTCCTTACTGTACTTAAGTAGAATTTTCAGGTATCTTTACTTCGTTATCTATATTTCTGGAAACTTTCGATTTACTCCACTACTTTTCCTAAATAAAATAGATACTTTTCCTCCACTACATTTACCCTAAGCTTCTTCGTTACTTGCAAGAAATGTTTTCGTACGTTGGAGTGAAAGATTGAAAATTGTGTGTCTGTTTTTCTCTCTGTTGATGTCAGACTTTGAATTTGATGTTTAAGAAGATGTAGAAACCCTGAAAATCATCCTTTACTGTAAGGAAGCAACAATAAAGTTCATAATCAAAGTTTTTCTTTTACTTCTTTTTTAAGATTTGTTTTGGGCTTTTCTGCCTTTAATTTGACAGGACAGCTAGGTGAGAAAGGGGAGAGACATGCAGGAAATCGTCACAGGTCTACCACCGACCCAACCCGGCCACCTTTACTTTTACTTGTAATACTTAAAGTGCTCATATTACGCTTTTTGGCTTTTCCCCCTTTCCTTTATTGTGTTATATATCTTTTTGTGCACGTTATAGGTTTACAAAGTGAAAAGTCCAAAGTCCCCCCCAAAGGGACTTACCATCTCCACCAGAAAACACTGTTCACAAACTGCTCCAAACAGCTCTGTTGTAGTCCAGCCTTTACTTCAGAGACACACGTGGTCACTTTGTAACACTCATTATAATGCTGCCTAGCTGCTAGCATGGCACTCCCTCATACTCTGCTTCTGACTGGCTAGTAGTCCTTACCTAGCTACTGCACATGTACGACTCCCAACAAAGATGGAACAGAAGTGCGATGCCTCACTCTCTAGCTAAACCAGAGAGCTCAACACACAGGGTGAAAAGAGGAGTTGCAGCAATGTGCACTACAACAAAACATATGGGGCCAGATGTACGTACATTTGCGAACGTAGCGTTATCAGCGCCATGGCTCACCCGCAGATAGCGAACGCAATGATACCATAGTTTACGCCATATTTACAAAAACCTGCAGGTCATCCGTAATTAGCGCCTTTCTCCGCCCACTATAGCGTAAACTGTAAGTACTTGTGCTATGATACGGCTGAGTGCAGACTGCGATATTCCCACTGCTGATGCTATGACTGTTTGAAATTATCCTGATGCCAATATTTGTAATGTAGCGAGGAGTTTAACAACTGCTGGAATGTGAACTCTGAGTCGGAGATTCGATGTCATCTTTGATTTCTTCCAGTAACTGTAATCTTGCATGGCTGCTTAATCTGTGATCCTTGTGGCAAAACTCCTTTCAGCTCGTCTCCTTGGCCTATGTCTTCGTCTTGCTCGGATTACTGCTGTCATTTCACCAGGAGGCATATGTGAGGAAACCCGCTTCCAGGTTTACACCTGCTTTTAAGAGGCGGAGAATTTTCACCGCAAAATAGAGGCGCGCTATCACTGCCGGTTTTTGTACATACCGCGGAATACGTAATTAAGCGCTCTTTACGCTTCCCCTCCCATCTCTTTACGGTAAACTCCCACTTTCCCCGCGACCCTCCCATGAATAAATATGCATGACACGAAAAACGCAATTTGCCCTTTTCAGCTCCCACGACATGCAGTTTGCGCTTTTACATCATTGCGGCCTGTTTGTACATACCTCGCCATGATTTTACGCGCACGTTGCGACACAAATACGCCTGAAGTGGGCGCAAAAGCGTTAGTACATCTGGCCCATGGTGTTTTCTGAAAATTAAACCACATAAACCTATTTTGGTACAACCTCTAAATAAAATTATGAACCTGAAAATGAGCATAATATGAGCACTTTAAGTACATTTAATATCATAAAATTACTTTTGATACTTAAGCACAGTAACTATCAGTTACTTCTACCAAAGTTATTTTCTGGTAAGATACTTGTACTTTTACTCAAGTATTGCTTTCAAGTACTTTATACAAGACTGGTTGTTGGGTGCAATACGTACAGGTGACGATCTCCAGGTTGATGAAGCAGGTCTCGGCTCCGGCCGAGTTGCTGGCCGTGCACACGTACTTCCCTGACATGTTACTGCTCAGGTTGTTCAGCTTCAGAGTGCCCGTCTTCTCATCTAAAACAGCATGCATACACATGGTTCCATGGGTTACGTACTGTATGTATGGTCATGTACATACAAGCACACACATGACAGCACACAATCAGACTGCAGATGCATCCATTCCTTTGACACATTAGACTTTAGGCATTATGAGTGTGCTTTATTTTATTATTCAGACTTTTACTCTTCAGATCATAGGTGTAGATTCCAGGGTGAATGCAGGGGATATGTCCCCCCCCCCCAATATTTAGAAGAGGTAGAGTTGTCCCCCTCAAAAAATATGAAAGACAACCCACTCCCCAAAAGAAGTAAAAATAACAGTTCAGAACAGTGACAGTGACAAAATAACGCCAACATTTTCCTATTTACATGTTGTGATTTGTATATGTCACAGTGTGTACAAATAACAAGGTCACATGAGACACAGCCATCTTCTAACTGTATATAAACTGGGAACTATATTTTCAGAAGGCGAAGCACTGCTACTTCTGCTACTTGGGCGGAGTGATTTGCTCGATGCACCTGAGAAGCCCCGTGGTGAGGAGCAGAGAGTAACAACGGTGCTTTTCAGGTGTTGCGCTAATCACATATCCCCTGCAACCACCCTGAAATCTACACTATGATCTGAAGAGTTGCTTTTAAATCCCAACGTTACAAAAACACAAAACAAAAATCAGAAATAATAAAAAGTTGGTAGGACAGCGACAGGAGCCGGTAGATAAATCCTACTTCCATGTGAATAATAATAATAATAATAATAATAATAATAATAATAATAATAAAAATAATAATAATAATAATAATAATAATAATAATAATAATAATAATAATAAGTTAGTGTGCTGACTCCACTCACTGAGCATGGGTGAGAAGAAGACCTCCGAGGTGGGGCTGGTTTTCTTCCACTTGTACAGAGGAATGGGCTTCCCAGCGCTGGATGAGCAGCTCAGAGTCACGTTTCCCTTCAGCACCGGCTTCCCTGATAGAGAGCACTTAGGAACCGCAGGAGGGACTGACACCAGACGGGTACAAAATGGTTATTTTCAATCTTTCTTAGTCGAGTTTTCAATGTAAGACACATATAAATCACAGCTGGCTGATATGGAAAAAATCCAATTTACAATATTTTTTTTACCAAATACATCAATGTCGATATTGCGGTGATATTTTAGGGTTGATCAGTGCTTTATTTACACAATGACTTTTTGGATTAATAATCACCAGTAATGGGGATATAATAAGGGGTTACAAGCAAATAATGGAACAGCTACACCAGTCTGGTAAGTTCAGAAAATGACATCACTTTACTGTAAAGCAGCTTTTAAAACCAGGAAAAGGCAACACTTGTGTCATACTACGATATCCAAAATTTAAGACGATATCTAGTCTCATATATCGATGTTGATACAATATTGATATATTGCCCATGTCATGGTTTAGAATTTTGAAGTCCTCCTGTTTGTTTAATTATGCCTGTGTCCAACTCATTTCAGAACCTGCAACTTCCATCTGCCTGCCCTCCCATCACTAGATTCACTTCACCTGGCTATCACCAGACCAAGCTCAATAGATTTGAGATTGAACATTAGTCTGGGGAGTCTGCTGTGTATTTTCTCTGCACAAGAGGCGTGACCAACGGGCATAGTTCAAATGACTCTGTACGCAATTGGATAGTCCTTCAACCAATCAGACCAACGATCCGGGTGACGTAGCAGCGACAGCGGCATCAACGGGTTGCTGCGCTTCGGTGGCCGGCTTGTTGAATGTAAACAAGAAGCTGCTTGGTCGCTTCTCTATCGTCATCGTGTTAAACACGGCAATAGCGCGCCAGGTGGATAAGCCAGTTTGTGATTGGTTCCCGCAAAATTGTAACGGAAGCAGGATAGATAAATGTACAGGTTTCCAGCCTGAGCTGCAGGGCGAAATCAAATGGCCAGCAGATCGGGCGGGGTTTACCCAGTCTACATCCTCCCCACTCAGCCGTTCCCCATTCACTCATTAGCTCCCTAGTAAATCAACAAGTCATTTCCACTAGCCCTCTGCCAGATTGTCTCAGTGCTTTTGCCCCAGCTTTCCACCGTCTAGTTTGTTGATCTGTACCTAGTTTTTGACCCTGTTTGTGTTTTTTTCAGCCTTACCCTTTTGAGCCTTTGCCTGCCTGGATATTGCTTCTAGTAAAAGACATTTTGCTTCTACCTTTTGCCTTGTGAGTTGTGCTCTTGGGTTCAGCCCAGCCCTAATATAAATACATTTCTGTGGTTCTTACCCTTCACGTCCAGACTGAGCTCAGAAGTGAGGCCAGGGTTATCAGGAATGATGACCTGGCAGAGGTAGCGTCCTGAGTCCGACTCCTGCGTGTTGTTGATGTACAGCGACACGTCGCTGGAGGGCATAATGGAGTTAAAACCAACGCGGCCCTTAAACTGGGAGCTTCCCACGCTCATGGAGCCTTTGGTGTAGGAGATGATCTGGACCAGAGAACAGAGAGCACATGTCGGACGTAGAGAAACAGGAAATAAAAGAGGCTTGTGAGCACACACTCTGGGAAGTATTTGTCCATATTCCGACAGAGGAACCAGTTTCATTGATATCCATGTTGATATGATTACGCTTGGCGGTTATCCTGGGTCAAAAGAATTAGAAGGCTTTTTAATCCTAACATCTCCTAGCCAATTTTTTGGGGATTATTTTAGTTGAATGCATTACAGGGTAAACATGGAACACAAATTGTACTCCACTGATAAAGTTGTCTTATAGAAAGAATCATGTACTGCACATTTGTGTTCCATTTCCATCAACCTAACCATTGTGGTGCTGGAACACAAGGCATGAACTGTTCAGGCAGAGGATAAATCCAAACTAGTTAATATTTCTGAATTTGAATTGTTACCGTAGTACACACTGCTATAGTTACCAGCAGCCACATCTTTCAAACAGGGGAGGCTTAACTGTAATGTACTGTAGCTAACACCAGAAATATAGCAAATACCATAGAACATATGTCCTCAGAAAAACAGGAACAAACATTTAAGTCAGACAATTAAAAATCAGTGGTTTTCTTACAAATCCCAACAGCGCTGGATGTCCCTCGCCTTGCAAAAATCCCTTCATTTTGGGAAACAACAACAAACTTCGAGCTTGCAAACTACACGCTGAAAATGATGAATGAATGATGAAGTTTTGAAGAAAATGTGGATGGTGCAACAAGGCAGGCCTGATTGGTTCTTTCAGGGAATGATTGTAAAGATTTACATAGAATATGTTTACAACTGGGACGTTTTGGGACCGATTGGTGGGATTGCTGTGGAGGAAGTACACATGGCAATACACTGGTAAGAGACAATGAGGTTTAACCATGTATCCAGCTAATTTAAATAGCTCATCTTACTGTATTGTGTCAACAGTTAACTTCATTTAATATTGTATGTGGCGTTTTCTTTTGCTGGGTGCAAATGTTCCACCAAAACAAGTTCCTTCCTGAGACTATTTAGCAGATCCACCGTCGCTGCGTCCAGAGTTTAGTGCTGCCCAAGACGATTGTGATTGGTTTAAAGAAATGAAAACACCCCCAGAGAGTTTTTCTCCTATCCTAGAATGTCTGTGAGGTGTAGCCAGACCTTACTCCACAGCACTGTGGAGATAGAGCTGGCAATGCGAGACTAGGAAAAGCCTAATTCATGTATCATTTCCTCCTGTAGAATCAGAAGAATCAGACAATGTTTTAGTTTGGAAAAAACAGGACTGAACTTTTTTTTTCAGCTTAGTTAGTTTGTCACAGTGATGACCTCAAATGAGCTGCTAGACTGCGTCCCATGGGGATGGCTGTGCATACCATACACATACAACTCTCTACAGAGACTGTAGCCTCTAGGTTTGGCTTTGAAGGTAGTGAGAGTGTGTTCTTTTGATTCATCTTTTTGGCTACAAATGACAGCGAAGCAGAGTGAGACACTGGATGGCTGTACAGGCACATGAAAACAAAAGCCTGATTTTTAATCAACTGTTTCTTTTCCATCTCTCTGAGTTCTCTTTTCCTCTGTTTTCCTTTTTGATTGTGATCCTCTTTTGGGCCGTCCATCTGTACAGCCCAATTATCTGACCGAGGCAGATATGTAATCTGAGCCACGGCCAGGTCTCTAGATAATGTGTCAAAAACAATACAGGGTTGAGTCAGATGGGCTTGTTACGCAAACCCCCTCTGATTTATTTCATCTTTTATCACAGCAATGGTTTCATAAATAATCTGATTTGAAAAAAACAAACATTTATCTTAATTTCCTAACGCAGAAAACCTACAGTACGGTGTATTAAAGCGGTCAAGAAAAACCACAGTGTTTGTATGAAATCGTTAAGCCTTTTCTTTTTATCTTGGATTCATTTCTAAGGGCTTACAAAGGAAGAGCTTTGCCAGATTAAAAGCATAAGACACATAAGAACAGGCAAATGTCCGTTATAACTGTAATCCCAGAAATTATAGCCCCAGAAGGCAAAGTAAAATATGTCCCTGCTGGGCTGTAGAGACTGCAGTATATTGGATATGGAGCTGTTCTCCATATTTGACTGTTTGTAGGGTCTCCCATTCGCTTCCTTACCAGCTGGGTGTTGTTAGAGACAAAGTTCCAGAGGATGGTGTAGGTGCTGGGGTCACTGCCTTGCGCTGCGCTGTACGTGGCCTTCAGCACCACATTGGTGCCCTTGGTCACATCCATACTGAGTTGGGGCATCTGGAGCTCGGCCCATATGCCTGGATGGAGGGGAAGGGAAGGGAAGGGAAGAGAAAGGAAAACTGTCAGTGTGAGCCATCTGCAAAACGGGCCAGGTTTCCATCCACACTCATTGTATTGTAAGATGAATGAATCCGTATTGATAACAGCATTGAAAAGTTTACTTGCAAAGCTGACACAGTAGAAAACATGTTCTTAATTCCATATTATATCATTACTCATTCAGCTGCGGCTTTCAATGACACTAAACACTTCATGTAAAAATGTCACAAGCACAAGTTATGATCTGATCCCACATTATTCATGACAATGACTAAACATGGACTGTGGAGGGGATTTGACATGCCATAAATGATAATAACAGCATCCATGTCTAAACACAATGTCCTACTAAGCACCCTGCATGAATGTCACGAGACAAAGGAAAGTATATGCAGTAAGAACATACGAAACAGTAAAATATGCTGATGAAAAAACCCATTAGTAAGGGTGTATATCAGCCTTTCATCGTGACTTCAGAAGGAACATATGAAAAGATGTATCCATCATCATGAAAATCATTCCAAATGCTGTTCCTACCAACCACAGCTGGGAGAATATCCACACATGTGAGCCCTTGTGGATGTGTAGTCTTCACAACCCTACAATACACATCTTGTGTTTGTCATCAGGCTACTGAGCAGCAGAAACACAGAACAACTGACACAAGCTCTGTTTCTAACAGGCCACTGAAAGAAGTCAATCTGTCAAGCTGCATGCTACATCTCTAAAAAGATTGGCTCTCAGGGATTTATATGGGACTTTATGTGACGTTGATATGTGACGTTGATACGAGAGCAAAAAAAAGAAACAAAATGCTGCAGAAGTGCAGAGATCCCCTGGGAAATAAACATTGCAGGCACAGTAGAAATGCATAGGCATACTAGAACACAACATAATGATGGACAACAATTTTATATTACAACGTACTCAGGAGCTCATTGTCAGAGTAAAATGTAACGTACATGTATGGCCAGAGAGGGGCAGCAGAGAGCCAAACGACATCTGCTACTCACAGAAACTTATTTGGAATGCATTTTCTGCATGTTCATACTCACATTTTCCTGTTGAAAATCATTTTATAGGTAGATACCAACTGTTACCTATTTAATATGTCACCTGTCAGGGAAATGACCTACATTCATTCAAGTATTTAAGCACAATTTTTTTTTGTTTTGCTTACAGTAATTAAGGGTGTTGACATTGGCGCAAGTGAATGCCATTCCCTCCTTTGGTAAAACATGATTTCGCTTTGAATCATAGTTTTTGAAACAAAGTGTACATCTGCCTTTTAATTCACTGTCCATCCCAACCATAACAGAGATAATCGGACAGAGATAGCATAAAGAAGACACACACACACACACACACACACACACACACCCCTGGTCTTCTCTTTCTCTCATCTCTAACCTTCCAACCTCTCCTCTAGGCAGGGTTTCTCTTCTCTTTTCTTCCAAACTTTTCTCCTCAAATATTCCTTTTAATGATTCCAACATTGAGAGAATGTGTACCTGAGTCAATTCTGACCAGTCTCACAGAGCTGCCAGCTCTCAGTGTGTATGTGTGTGTTCCTCAGAAAGCATGCAATGCAGAAATGTGGCACATTTTTTAAAATATTTATGAGATTTCTGTGTGCACTGTTGTGTGTGATTGACATGACCTGCGTGTGAATGCTAATGCAAACAGATTGGAATCAAGCTAATGACATCCACTTACATGCACAAACACTCTTCTTCCACTATACTGTACTGCAGCAGGGAATGTAGAAAGACATTCTATCCTACTCACACTAATTGGTGCCATTGTTTGGGTGCCACAGTTGTCACTAACAAGAATATTTCTCCATGCACAGGAAGTGATGCAATCAAATGTAAGTAATAAAATCCAATCCTAAAGTGTGAAGCAGTGTTCCGTCCAGACTCATCAGCCATAGCTGAACCTCTTCACTATATCTTCTCCACCAGCTAGACACTACAAAGAAGAAACGTGGTCGACTAACATCATGGTACATGAGTTCTGGGTATTGAAGTCCTCAGTATTCAAATAGTTGCCTCATGCTTGCTGCCATTTGAGGCCACCAACTTGCAGAGTTCCCTAGCACTGCTTTAAAATCACAATGCAAGTGAAAGAAGTTAAAGAGAGAAAGACAGATTGATGTGGTGTGGTGCAATTGTCAAAACAACTTGTTAAGCTTTTGTTGATTTGATTTTTTATATTCAGCTTCTGTTACAGAACAAAACATTTCTTTTAGGCATGTCTTTTCATATTCAAACCTCCAATAAGTGCATTTGACCTTGTGGGCTGTGGTAACAAGGTGTGAATGCAACCTATCACGTAAGTTGATATGGTGAATTGTTGGCAAACTGTTGCTTTATACTTGGGCTGTCCTCGATTAAAGTAGTCTACTTAGTCGACCAACACTCATACAATTTTGTCAACTAAGCGATTAGTTAAACTGAGTTTCTCTTACAAAGAATCATGCAAAAACACCACTTTATATTGTTTGTTTGCCAGAGATGTGCTCATAGGTTTCTTGGAAATAAGTCATTCAGCATGAAAAAGCATTGAAAATGACTAATAGTGGAGGATTTTCTTTTTCCGGGTGGATCATCAAGACTATTGGTCCTCCTAGTTGTCAATCATTCTGGGATATGTTTACGTAAGGCCGTCGTACGTGCCGTGACAGGTCAGCGAGCAGACGCCCTCCGACCGCTGCCTCCCCGCTCTCGGCGATAGCTTGTTTGTTGGCCTGTAGCATGCTAACGTTAGCTATAGAGATGCTTGTTGTAAATAGATTTCCACTTACCGGTGGCGAGTCTGACATAGTGGAAAAAGTGCAAATCTTCTTTTGGAAAGGAGGCTTGTATGAGCCATGAGAGCCATGCCGACAGCAACATGTAAACAGAGCATGCACGAGGAGAACTACGCTCGTGCATGCTCTCTCGTGCACATGTTTAATAGGCGTTCCCTCTCGGGAGCAGGTGGAGTGTTGCACATGTGCATTTTTTCAAAAAGTGGAGAGGGCGGTTATTTTCTAAAATTCGGGAAAATCCTCCATTATACCTTTAACTAAAAGAATCTTACTCGACTAAGACCAAAACGACCGAGTAGTTAACTAATCGACTAAGAGGGGGCAGCTCTAGTTTACACACATCGAGCAGTTATGGAGGAACATTGTCGCTCATTTGGAGTCACGTTTGTGTCCACCTGATGAATCAAAGTCTGATATTCACTCTCTAGTAGCTCTATTTTTGGTTTCCACCAACTCCTGAGGGAAGTATCTGTCTCATTAGTTGCTAAATGCTCCACCATGCTCACCAGCTAGTTGCTAACTCTGCCTGTCTGCTGTTAGCTTTGAGCAGGTAGTGTACAGTGGGGTTTTCAGAGCTTTTTCCGCTGAAAACAGCTGCCTGCTGCTGCTATGAGAGCGATGAGAGTGAACCAACACAGTAAAGTTGCAGCCTGACAGCTAAACGATGAGCTGAAACTCATTATTAGGCTACATAAAGCTGAGGGGAGCTACCATTCACATTACACATTAGTTTCATATTGTCATTTGATACATTGTTATCATAAACATATCTTTTATAGCTGCTTTAATATTATATGTGCATATAGATCATAAAAGTAATGTTTCATTTAAATGCAACTTTAACAAGATGTGTTCTAATTCCAGACAAAAACGTTTGCTTTGGAAATAAGATTACAATCCCTGGTGTTAAAAAAAATCTAGCTGTAAGATTAAATTTTAAATGGATTTTATTTCTAATGGACACCTCTGATGCTTTCTCGGCACTGCTGAAATTAGAACTGCAACAATGCACCGGGTAAAGAGATCTCAGCAGAGAGTAGGTGTAGGTATCAGTTTCTCTGTCACTGTGGAGACGGATAAAGCCGATACGTGTCAGTGATGAGACACAGAGAATTTGTAGGCTACACTCCTTTGGGAACTTTGTTTCTAATAAAGAGGCATGCCAATGAAGTGAAAAATGAATTACGATATAGACAGAGGCGAGGAAAGAGATGGATGAAAAAAGATGAACAATGGATGAAGGAAAGGTGCTGAAACGGAAGAGAAAGGAAGGCCGAGTGATGACAAAGAGATGCATTGTGTCATTCGATCTTTAGACCCTAAGACGACTTGGTGTAGCAGTGAGGAGCAGACCTCTTGTCTGGAGAGATGTCGACTGATGGATGGATGCTAGGATTAGTGCACATGCAGAGGTGACAGAAAGAGGATAAAGCATAAATTCGATGAGTCAAGGTGGAGCAGCTCTCCGATGATTGCAGTACGCACGTTACAGACTCCACTGAGTGGCTGCTGCAAATCTCGGAGAGAAGGATGAGAAAGGATGGAGGAATGGACGCACCGACATAAAATGACAATCTCTGGTACAAGGATAATTATAAGAAAGACAACACAACACAATCACATACTTGTATTCTTAAAGCAACAGGGGTTTACATGTTTGGACTTGTGTAATTAGAATGAATGCAATCCTTATTACATGACAAGTTTGACATGTTGGGAAAATCACCTATTTATTTCTTTTCAGAGTTAAATGAGAAGATGGATACTAATCCCATGACTGTATGCTAAATATGAAGCTAGAGCCAGCAGCCTATTAGCTAAGCTTAGCATAAAGACTGGAACCAGGGGGAAACAGTTAGCCTGGCTCTGTCCATCGCTAGTGAAATCCACCTTCCAACACGTCTAAAGCTCACTGACATGCTAAGTCTTGTTAGTATAATCCATACAAAAACCAACATGTAAAAATGACAAGTTGTGGTTTTATGGGGGTTATGTGCCGAACTATATCTTGAGCTGCTCCCTGTCTTTGTGCTGAGCTAACTGTCTCCTGACTGTTGCTTCATATTTGACTAACAGATCAATATTCTCATCTAAATCTTGGCAAAAAAAAAAAGAAGTGAATAAGCTTTAAATAAGCATATTTTCTAAAAAAAAACATCTTTCAGGTGTCTTTGTAGGATCAGGACTTAAAGGGATAGTTGGGGTTTATTTGAAATGTGCTTTACCTTGCTGTCAGACAGCCCTATCTGATGTGGAACTGAAGCCGTTATCTCTGCTCTCTTCTAAGCCACCAGGCTCCTTTGGATTTGGTGCTTACTCACTATTGTGGAAAGGAAAATGTGGCATTTTGTTTTTAAATCTGCAATTTGTGAACTGTAGTGTACAAACAAGACTTCCCAGCAGGGATCACCCAGACGCCAACATTTCATTTTTGGAAAATGGGCCAAATCTTCAGCTCCTCATTAGTGTGGATGGGCCTCTCTTCATGATTTAGCCTGATTAGATGGGTGTGTTTTTCTCCATACAAATCTGGCCAAGTGCTGCTTTAAGAAGATTTCCTGACAGAAATCCTCCCTGATTCCGATGTGAGTGCACCCCACCAGAAGAAAAAGACGAACGAATGTATGGAGAGATGGAAAGTGGAGGGATAAAATAGAGAGATGAACAAATCACACTCCTAACATTCACTCTTCACTCTTAATTTGGTCAGTGAGGCTTAATCTTTCCCAGCGTGGCAGCTCTGAAATGCACTCTGCAGGCTTCATGACGATTGGCTTTAAATATTCCATGGTGACTGATGGCAGGGCAGATGGGAGCGAGTTGGCTCACCCGTGAATGAAGGGAGTAATGAGGTCTGGATGGTCTCACTGAAAGATAATGGAAGAATTTCACTAAGTCGGATTTAACAAGGTGTTTCATGGTTAGGTGGCTTTTATTCTTCCTTCTGCCTTCAGAAGTGTGCACTTGAGTGTGCACTTGTAACAGGACTTACAGTACGGAAGTGGATATTTGGAAACAGTAGGTTTTAAAGCAGTGCTTTCCAAACTTTATAAAAAAACAAAACAGTACCCAAACCCTGATATAATATTCATATACATACACAGGTGCTTATCGGTTTGAACACATTTACACAAGACTGTGTTGAGGATTGAAATGTATCTTAGAGCTGTGTTTACCGTGTCAGATCCTTCCAGTTTTCTGATAGCTGAGCTCCTGAAAAACTCCTGAGCCCTAAAACGTGTTGTGTTACTGTAACCGGCAAGCATGAGTTGTCATGTCATTAGCTAAATGTGTATATGTATGCGTGTATGCATGTATGAATCTATGAATGTATGTATGTGTATGCAGTACATATTTTCTTTTTCTCTTCTTGATTGTGAATGTTTTTGCATAATATATATAAGCACACTATGATAGTAACATCTGTTTAGCACATCATTTAGTAATTGAAACTAAATGGAAAGGGTTTAAAAAACATGTTTAAAACATCAACTGGGCTAATGATATGTATTGACACAATAAAGTATGAAAAAAATCAAAAAATAAGTAGGTAAGATAAAAGTTAAAACAATAGTAGCAGTGTCACTGCTGTATGGACATACTAGAGGGATGTACTACAGTAGGTTTCCAGTATTCTAATTTTATGAAAGCTGTTGGGGAAAATGTATCCAAAACAATTCAGTTTGACAGGCCAGGAAATGACACACACACACACACACACACACACACACACACACACACACACACACACACACACACACACACACACACACACACACACCAGTGTTGAAAAGAAAAGTGTTATCTAATTCATGGGCTGAGAGTATGAGCCTCAGAGCCAAGTGTATATTGTACACATGAGTTGGTTGTCGCTCCTTTGAGTTCTATGGAGGCACAACAGAGCCAGTTCTTTCCATTAATGAACATAGTTTGCTGTGTGTGTGTGTGTGTTTCTGTATGTGCAAATCTTGTAATTACAGGAAACACTTGAGATTGAGCCTGTTTACTTCCACAGGCCTCACTGTAGATAAAGCAGTAGCCGAGCAGACTTTGATGACGGTGACCTCGACGAGCGTCTTTCATGCTAAAAAGATGGGTGGAGTGGGTCGGTCGCTTCCTCTCAGAGCGATATCAGCCACTTTGAGTAAACTGCTAAAGCGATCAAATACATCTGTTCATAAAAAAACTAACTCTAGAACAGCCTGATTTAAGAAAGAGAGGACAGGATGAGAACAAGTGCGATAAAAGGCAGAGAGACGAGGAAGAGATGTTATAATCTGGATGATCAGCAGGAAGAATTAGTTCAGAGTTGCAAAGATGTCCCCATGGAGGACGAGTGAGTCCTGTCCCTGGAGGCTGGGTGGAGACGTGATGCCTTGCTCTCTCATGGAGATAAACTACTGAACCAGGTCACGCGACGGTCATTTTATTTCACCAGATCTGATCTGGGTTGGTGGTTCTTCTGTCATCAAAGTGGGAGGAAATACAAACAGTACAAACAGGAGTTTACCTGCGCGCCAAGAAGCTGACAACACTGAGGTGTTAAGCTTTCAGGCAGATGGAAAAGTCTCAGAAATACATTTTGAGAATTATTTCTCGCTGACAGATTAGTGCACTTGTTTTCCTCGTCAGTAAACTGCGGCTCTACCTCCTTCGTTGGGAGGGTCGCAGGAGGTGTCAGATGTGCACGTACTGTACATTTGTTTTGGCAAAAATGGCAAGTGACGTCTGTTACTACGTTTGTTTATGTAAAGTAAATGTCATATGAGGACACTGACTAATAGTTATGTGGGTGCTGTGTGAGGGCTGTAACACAAAGCTACTATCTGGATCTGTTTGTTTCTTTTCCGGTGTTAAATTGTTTTCTATTACCATTTCTACCCTCAATAGTTCTTAGTATAACTGCTCACATAGTATACTTAATCATTATTATAACATATTTGAACCATACGCCTAAATTAATCAAACAAAGCATGATTTTGATTTGAACCTTACTTAAAAAAAAATGATAAAAGTGAGTCTAAATAACAGCTGTGTAACTGTTACTGTGATGGTTGAGGTGAAAATTAGGAGCAGACATAGAACAGGGGGTTTTAACAGTGGGAACATTAATGTGAATGTAAAGTTGGTTTATGATTAAAAAATAAATAGTAATGCTGTTGACAGAAATCTTGACTTGATGTAAAAGTGCCTTGTGTGTTGTCTGTACATTAGTTAGTTAGTGTTTAAAATAACAGAATTTTTTTTTAATATTAGGCACTGAATTATTTAGTCACACCCAACATCACACATTCACAGCTTTAACACATGAAGACAATGCTTTTACCTTCATGCACATACAGTATGTGAATATTTAATAGCACACATTCAGAACAGAGTAACCCACAAGCACTGCCTATAGAGTAGGTGTTGAATTTAATCATTGCATCAATATATGGCGATGCGGCCCTGGACGATTCTGCATTGATGCGGTGACAGACCATAATCGATTATTGCCTACTAGTTCGCTAGTCTGCTGTGTTCAGACTAGATTCAGGAAGTGACGTTTTTAAGAACAGTTACAATAAAAAGGTGAGTTAGTATATATATATTAGTGCTGTCAGTTTAACGCGTTATTAACGGTGTTAATGCAAACCCATTTTAACTCAGACAATTTTTTTAATTGCACGATTAACGCATGTTCTTTCGAATCTGGCTAGACCGGAAACAAAACAGACACGGCCGGCAAAATGATGAATCCCACTACGGCCACGCCATGTCCCGCCCTACGAAGCAGCTCGATTGGTTGGGGTAAGGCATTTCACCTCGAGTTGTTAAGGTTAGGATAGCCGATTGGTGAGGGGATAGGACCTGAACAAATGGGGTTACGTTACCTTGGACATGTAACAGTGTTACATTGTGTGACAGATTATTAGCTCCAAGTGAGAATGTTAGTGTGAAATTGAACACTAAGTTTATGCCAATGTTGTTTTCAATAAAAAAAACATTTGCACAAAGCAAGCCGATCCACTTTTCCATGTTGATAAGAGCATTAAAATGAGAAAAAAATAATGGGACAAAAAGAAATCAAGGGACATTTAGAATAGATAAAAATGTGCGATTAATTGCATTAAGTTAACTATGACATTAATGCGATTAAATATTTTAATCGTTTGACAGCACTAATATATATATATATACATATATATATATATACATATATATATACATATATATATATATATACATATATATATATACATATATATATATATATATATACATATATATATATACATATATATATATATACATATATATATATACATATATATATACACACATATATATATACATATATATATATGACTGCTTAAGTTTGTAGATGAAAACCATGTGTAGCAATATATAATATCGAGGAGGTGCCGCATCGTGATATCGAATGGATTCAATTCAAACAACTTTATTTATCCCTAAAAGGCAATTCAATTTTGCAGTCAACCGGTCACTTAAAAACACAAACAGACAGGAAGAAACACCATCGCAATCATTCAATCAACCAACATGTCAGTAGCAGAAGGTCATCACACACTTTACAAGGAAATGAAGGATAAATATTGAAAAGGAAAAACTTTGAAAATGCAAACTATTTATGGACCATGGACCACTAGGGGGCCCTGGGGCAGAACTGAGATGAGTTCCCAGTTGATGACCCCCCTCTCCTCCCAAACAATAGCTATGCTCCACTCACTTTTCACATACATAGAAATAATGCAAAAGTAATCCCATTACAACGAGAATCCAAAGAGTGCTCACTTTTAATGTTTTTTTTTTCTGAATCCTACTATTGTTAAGAAAGTTGGTCCTCATGAACATAGAAGCACAAGAGTCCTCCAACACACATGCGCACACGCACACGCACACACACACACACACACACACACACACACACACACACACACACACACACACACACACACACACACACACACACACACACACACACAGCTTCTCATTCACACAGAGGGCTCAGGGCAAGAGACCGAGCAGAGCTCATCATCTGATAACTGTGCGATAGCCGTTCTCTCCAGTATAATTAAAGGAGAGACACAGCGGTGGGACTCTCAGAGAGAAGAGTGTGTCGTCTCTGTCCTTGAGCTGCAAAACTACCAGCCACTCATCAACTGGATACACTGAGAGAGAGCGACGAGAGGAAGAGGGAAGCATCTGCCTAATTGGGGGAACAGAGATAGTGTGAGGCCAGGAGGGTCAACAGTGTGTGTGTGTGTGTGTGTGTGTGTGTGTGTGTGTGTGTGTGTGTGTGTGTGTGTGTGTAGCTGTGGAGTCTGCGTGTGTGTTCAAGCACACAAGTGTATTTTTTATGGCTTTCCATCTTCCTACAATACACACACACACATATATACACACACATCTCCAACGCTGGACTTGCTCCCTCGACAGCTGATACAAAGCTTTCCTGTATGAATTCATCCTGTACACTGAACACAGAGTAATATGTAGAACTGCAAAGATGAATTGATGGGTTGTCAACTATTAAATCAATTGCCAACTATTTTGATAATTGATTAAGCGGTTTGAGTCCCAAAAAATCTCTGATTCCAACGTCTTAAATGTGAACATATTCTAGTTTCTTCACTCAAGTTTCTGTTTCTTGAGATAAAACAAGACATTTGAGGACGTCATGTTGGGCTTTGGGAGACACTGATCGTCATTTTTTTTTAATCATTTTCTGACATTTTATATACCAAACAACTAATTGATTAATTGAGAAGATAATCAACAGATTAATCAACGATGAGAATAATCGTTAGTTGCAGCCCTAGATATTTACAGTCTACAGTCACCTTCACTATGTGGAAGGTCCTGCTGTCCATGCATATAGTGTGACAGTGTGTGCAGCATTTATCTGGGTCACAATGTTCACATACACATAATATGGCGATGCAATGTGTGGCCTTTATTACGGCTTACAGTACCTGTGGCATACACTAATATTGAGAATTTCTTTAATCTTCGATTTATTTTCATTTTATTAAGCTGTATACATGTTGAACTAGTTTATAAAATACAGGATTGTGTTTAAAGTCACCAGAAGTGAGCGAGTAGGGAAACATGGCTGCGGGGCAGATGCTCAGCGTGTTTGTCAGGGAGGGAAAACTGGATGAAGTTTTCATCACCACTGGCCATTGGTCAATCAGATGTCTGTTCTTCCATGTTTCCCCATCTGATATGATTTTTTATTTCATAAACAATAATTCTGCCGGGCAAATGAAAAATGGATCAGAGGCTCGCTGCAGCACTTCACAGCTTCACAGCTCTCTTTGGTTTGTGCTGCAGCAGGTCTGCACCCAACTCTGGCCCAGACTGAAATATCTTGACATTGATTGGGACTTTTGGGGCGTTTGGTGGATCAATCCTAATGACTCTGATCCCTGACTCTTCCTCTAGGGCCACTGACAGCTGTACAGGAGGTCAGGATTTCCACTTATCCAGTGCAATATCTCAACATCTACTAACTAGATGGATTGGCACACAACATTGATGGTTCCAGGATGATGAATCCTAATGACTTTGATGACGCCCTGACTCTGTACTAGGGCTGCAAAACTAATCCCAATTTTATCAATCGCAATATGGACTAGTGCAATATCCAAATCGCAGGGGGGGCGGGGCACAATATTGGGCAAGGCAAAAAATTTTCTGAATTAAGTATTGTGGTGTTGCAGACCAAAAAATCCTATCCTACATACTAAAGAAAACATATCCTCGCAAAAATCACACTCTAATCATTTCAACTTTTTTAAGTATTTAAGTATTTTTCAATGAAAATGAGAATAATGAAACACAAATTTGCATTCCCTCCTCTATCGTGAACCATGTCGCAATCACAATATCAGTAAAAAAAATTAGCAATCAGATATTTTTCTCAAATCGTGCATGCAGCCCTATTCTGCTCAGGGGTTCTCAAAGTCTGACACTGAGTCTGTTTCCTTTGTTCCATGTGTCACAGCCGCTGCTGCTGCTAACAATGTTGGTAAGCAGGCTAAATCAGCACACCATAATAGAAAAGACCAGGCTATAATAACTAACTTCCTGCAACACCAGCACGCACTGTCCCTTTTACCTCACACGGTACATCAACCCGACATCTCAGCCCCGGGGAGATGGGCCTCACGGTTTGATAGTAGTTAGTATAGTAGTGAAGTTAGTTTTGAAGATGGTGGGCATGGAATTATACCTGACATCAGCATGTTAGCATTGTCACTGTGAGCATGTTAGCTCCCTGAAATTAGCATTTAGCTCAAATAATTCCGAAGGACTGTGGTTGAGCTACACGGTCAATGTGTTGAACATGACTCACCTATATATGCTTATACATGAATTATTTATAGTTCATGAGGCAAAATCAGTTTCCCATTAGGGAGAAATTAAGTTGAACATGAAGACCACATTTATTATTAGTATTGGCCATTCTTATAAACAATGTTTTAAATCTTTTTAAGGCTATCATACTCTACTGACTAATGGGCTTAATGTGTACAGTATAATAATCCTACAGGCAACACGTTTGTATTAGTGACCTACCAAACATACCATCCAGCAAAAACTTACAGCTAATAATAAACGTAATAATTATTTGTCGCCAACGCAGGATTATACCAAGCTCCTCACACCTCAACTGTCCTGTTTTCTAAAAGCAAAACCAAAGGCAACCACAAAGCTAATATACAAATGTTATCTGAGCTTGTGTACCATACACAAAGGAGTGTGACACATCAACACATCATTTGCTCATGGAGATACGCTCATAAATCACACAAACCATAATCATATTATAGTGTTAACATGAACCATGTCTTGCTTTCAATTTAGTCATAATTACATTACAATGATGTCTGCTCTAACAGACAAACATGCTCATCACTGTAGAGAAACGGACACATCCCTGCATATTCCTGCAGTTTCTCTGTTCCCATGTTCTTATGCAGCAGTGTTCATGTGCCAGTGTGACGTACTGGTTACTGATAGCAGCTGAGCCTTTAGCAAGAACAGAGCGCCTTGGTTAATTGAAGCTGCCTTCCATCTGATCCAGACACCATGGGAACTGCTGGAGAGACAAAATGACTGAAGATCAGTCAATCGACAGAGCTTGAGGCTCTAATTGAGCACATGCTGCTGATAAAAAGCCACCTCCGTCCATCCAACACGATCGGTCTTATCAGCTGACGGAAACAATGGCACCTCAAATCAAATGCAGCTTTAGACACAAAAAAAAGAAGAAGTCATGCCCGCAGCCATGGCTCGAACTTAACAGCAAAAGTCTAAAACTGTTCTGCTTTCGTTGATTAGAAGTGAGACGGGACAATCTTTTATTTTTATTTTTTTGGGGGGGCATTTTTAGGCCTTTATTTTCACAGGACAGATGAAGACATGAAAGGGGAGAGAGAGGGGGAATGACATGCAGCAAAGGGCCGCAGGTCGGAGTCGAACCAGGGGCCACTGCGTCGAGGAGTAAACCTCTATATACGTGCGCATGCTCTACCAACTGAGCTAACCCGGCCATGGGAAAGGACAACATTTATGCCAAAAAAGAAGCAAAAGTTCACACTGTCTACAAAAAAATTGAAGACAGCCTACACACACACACACACACACACACACACACACACACACACACACACACACACACACACACACACACACACACACACACACACACACACACACACACACACACACACACACACACACACACACACACACACACACATACTTCCTCTGCATTGTGTGGATGATGGCAGGGAGGAAAAAGCTGGGCCCGCTGATAGCGCTGTGACGGAGCTTTCTTCCAGGATTAGCCTGTTTGTCTTGGTAGGCAGTGTTAAAGTGAAGTCTAGTAGTCGGGGTCAGACAGGAAGTAGCCCCCACAGAGACACCAGCAGCCTTTAACACACTCCCCCACTGGCTGACTACTCCCACATTTGAATACTGGCTCACTGACCTCACTTACTGGTAGTAATATTATTAGCAAACATTACAATGGATAAAAAGCTAATGCCATAAGAAATTGCAGATTACTGTAAACTTATTGTCCCAAAAATAAACACTTATTTATTATACTTGCTAATTTCTAAGAAATGCAACAGAGAGGTGAAGTTGCTCTCCTTATGGTGGACCACCATGTGACCTTATTTAGGAAACAAAGATGTACTGTACTGAACGGGGAGAGACAAATAATGATGTAATCCAGTTTGATTTGAGCCATGAATTATGGTGTACAGTGGCGCCCGCAGCCGTCACTCTGTGCGCACTGTGTAGGCTACTGTGTGTAATTTTTCTTCTGTGAGACATGCAACGCATCTAATGATAACCATGCGTGACTGTGCACAGGAGCAGCAGCCAACAGCAGCTCTGTCCTGCTCTCTGCTCTGTTCACAGTATTCATTTTCTCATTAATTATACGTCATTTTACCAACAACCCATCCACTATTGATCACAATGGTCATTTTAATGACTCCGTAGATAAACTGGTTGCTATGGACGCTGAGTATCGCTTAACCCACGGACGGAGCTAGCATGTTGTTTGAATCATGTGTGTTAACATGGACATGAATATTCCGCTTATGAGGCTTATCCCGTTTTTGATCATATTGGGGACATGATGTTTACATGGCACACAGAGAAATCAGGTTATATCATACTGTATCTGAGACCTACTGTCATCTTACAAAGGTTGTTGTTTAAAACAACAGTGCCTCCGAGAAATAACCAAAGAGCTAGCCTGTTCTCAACGGGATGACCATGGACATGGCTTGTGGTAGCAAATTTTCAAGTACACATTATTTTGATACATTAACCACATTTTCAAATTTCAAATCTTAACAGTTCATTTCTAACCTAAAAAAAAATCTCACATTTTGTTTTGGTGATACAATAAATTAATTGCAAGTCAAGCTTAAGTTTCCCTCGCAATCGGCTCTGGTTGATGTGAAATGCATGCTTGGATATACAGTATGTCTACCACAACCTCAAACAAGTCTAACAACTCTATTGATATGCTATGAAGATGCTCCACAAATCCATTCAGAATCCATGCAGTAATAAGAAAGCAAGATTCAACATGTCATCCGCTACCAAAGCGGCCATCTGGACTAATCAGTGATAAATAATACCACTTTGGTTTGAGCTGTAACTGTGGTGCCTCCCTGGGTTAATGCGTGTCATTTTGAAGAAAAAAAACGCAGAAGCGTGAGGCAACATATCCTGCATTTATTCAAAATCCGAACAGCGGGACACAGAACTGTCATCAGCACACAGAAAGCACAAGGAGACAGTTAAGACATTTGATTTGTCCAGGGAGTCACGGACAGCTGTGGACATCAATCTGGACGATACGGACAGATGACAGGTGACATGATCAGCTCAGGACACTGTTGGATCATTGGCAATTCAACCCAGGGTTATTGAACCATACGCCCCTCCTACTACTACTACTACAGTGGTGTATGTGCATGTGACACACACACACACAGAATGTGTTGACATATAAACCCACCAGGCTTCAATCTGGGAGTCAGGGTATCATTTCTCCACTTTAATCAAACGATGGCAAACATTATGGTTATGACGTGACTCTGTTGTGTCAAAGAAGATGGACGGAGATGCGCTGTCTGCAGTGGCTGATGGTGTGTGTGTGTGTGTGTGTGTGTATGTGAGTGGATGCCATTAAAGAGATGTGCTCTCATGGTTGGAGGTTGACAGGCGCTTAAGTGAAACCAGGAGAGATGGGGTTGTGTTGCACATGAGTGAAGTAAGGACAGCTATGTGATCACTGTGTATAAAAGCTACGTGAATGGATGACAACCGTGTGTACTTTGAGATGTTGGATATTTCGAACACAGGCGTAGATTTCGGGTGGGATGCAGGGGATATTTCTAATATAATGTATCACATGTTGTGTATATGTTTAGTTGTTATCCTGGCATCACACTTGATCCATTATGCATGTGTGCTGCTGCCAGCTGAGCACAGAGCTCTGAGACAACACAAAGCTAGGCTGAGGTAAAACTGATTAGATGTGGCGATCATTACATTCACTCTCATTTTCAGCTCAACCGATTCTCTGAATAAACACTCTCATCACAAAAACTATAGAGAGGCACAGGAAGTCAAGCGAGCCTTGGGGGGGAACAGCGGAGCAATTTAAAAGACACAAGAGCGGAACACGGACTTGGCTTTTTTGGGGAGATGAAAGCAGTTTGTCTGGCACTGAAGGAGCGGACAAGGTCCATAATGATGCCATTTGGTCCTCCCATGGTGCAATGCACAAGCTGCATTCGGTCCGCCTCCTCTCGCTCAGAACCAGCGAGAGCAGATGTTGATGTTTGGATGCTAAGCTCTAGTGTGTATAATTAATCCACCTGTCTTACTAGGGAGTCAGGAATCAGGTGTGTCAGTGTACAGTAGAGACACACTTTCCTCATCATAGTCGGGTTCTAACACTTTTGATTGCTTATTTAGTTTCTGACAGCTTCCTCTTATTAAGATGAATAGCTTCGGTCTTCTTCTAAGTGCTTTATTACGTGTTACACATCTTTCAAGATGGAAGTCGTTGGTGTTGAAAATGGGTTTCTCCATAATTAAGAGCCTGGTCTTGCGCACCCTTGAAGAAGGCAGGGAGGAGAGAGGAGGACGATGCTTGGAATCAAAGATAAGAGCTAAGCAGGGAGAGAGGCAGAAGCATTAATCTTGTTTGGACACAAAGACTGATAACGTATATAGGATTGGTAGGGAGGGGTTGTCTGCTGTGTAGTAATGCTAATTGAAGATGCCGGACAACAGAACATGCTAATTTGTGAGGGAAGAATGTGGTGGGAACTTTCTCTCCTCGGGTGGAATGTGATCGTATGTTGCTGTGATTCAAGAAACACATGGCAGTGTGTTTTCTGGATTACGTCATCACTGGTGGACCGCACATGGAGACAATGATGATGAGCCCTAAAAAAACGGACAGGTTGTAAAATGACCATGACACAGAGCGTCAGACAGGCCGGATTACATTTTTCTCAGAAAGTGTAGTGGCTTTCCCACACACCGTGTCACAACTCTTTAGTGACGCTCTTTAGTTAATATGTTGCCACGGCCACATAAAACACACACACGCACGCACAAACAAACAAACAAACACACACACACACACACACACACACACACTGTAATCCTTACACACGGATCAAGCCTAGTAAAGAGGATTACCAGTGAATTCTGGAGTGTAAATACAGTATGCTGTTGAAATCTTGCAACAATTAGGTTTGCAATATTGGTCATTAATTAATGGAGAAGTAATTTCGGAAAATGTGCTTTTTTTGCAGAAAGTGAGACATGATCCATGTCATTCATAACTGGTCCAAATGAAAGAAACCATTAAACTATGTAGACTAGCTACTTTTATGGTAGCAGCACAAATATGCAGGAAAACATTACCAAAACAACAAAATCTGCGAGTCTGACAGGCAAAACAATCCTCTTCTGAGATGCTCCTGGTGTGGTATGACGCATTGGCGGACGACGGCACAAAACCACTGCGCAACCAGAACGTGGCACATCTGCTGGAATTCCAGGGTAATGGAAACGTTGCTCTGTTAAATCCTATTTGCTGCAGCTATTTTGTCTGATAATGCGTCTAGCTGTTTGTTTTTTTATCCAGCACATGTAAAAGTCTCTGAATGTGATGCCCTTACTTCTCAGGTTTATATCTCTGAGAGGTGAAAAAGGACAATCTCAGGCCTAGGATAAACGAAGAAGAGCTAACATACTAATATGTGTTGCTGCAGCCTCGTGACAAACACACAGAGTAATGAGCTGACTGATAAACATTCAATCAGTTGTTCAACCGAACATCTATCACATCACCATAACGTACGTACTGGGGCGCTCTCAGCATCCTCTGATAACATCCTGTCTTTCCTTCTTACAGAAGACACTGCATATCCTAATTAGCGATCCCAGAGAGAGCATGTGGGTGTGGGGGTTTCAAAAACAAACAAAAGCGCTCTCGGAGGCGGGAAGTGACAAGCAAAGTTCACTGTCCCCAGAGGAAATGGGTATTTTGCTGTTCGGTCTCTGATATCTCCTCCAGCCTCAGTCCAATAGAAATTACCCTTTTATTGTCCACAGTGGATCTACAGTAACGGAGTTGGAAAAAAAACCAACAACAAAAAAACACACAAGATCGAACTATTAAATCAGTGTGTCGGGGATATTTGCTGAGTTTAGGCCTCAAGAGACAGTGAGAGAACAGAGGAGAAACAGTCCCTTGGGTATTGATGACAAGCAATCAAAGAGCTACTGTGGACGGATTATTCAGAGGGACGTCCGTCTCTGATAAAGCTAAATCTCTGAAATGTGAGGAATTGTTTACGGAAAAATACCAATTTGCTCAGTGTCAGCTCTGTGCTGGCAGAGGAGGGATGACTTAGACCAAAGATAGAAATGTCAGACGGTCTATATCACAGAAGAGTCATAACGTCATGCTTTTAGATTGCAGCTTGGATACAGGTTTATGGTTCCACTTTGTTTTGAAGTTCTGTTTTTTATTGTGTTTTCTGTAGTGCCTTCTTGCCAAGTCTCATAAAAGCCTTAAGACTGGGATAAAAGTGCTGTTTATCTGCATGTTCATGTAACTGTGGCATTGGAAGTGACAGTTAGAAGCTAAAGGAGAAGCCTTTATTCTATGAGCAGACGCATCAAGTGCTCAAAAAGAAAACCTGACCTGACACTCAGAGGATGTTGTACCAATTTCACTTAAGGCCACAAGTATAAAGTTCACTTTACTCCGTTGTATACACTACTGGCTGCAAGGCAGGTGTTACGACCAGTACTTTTTAATCACCAGATAAAAAGTTAAAAATGGGGAGTCACTTTGGATAAAAGTGTCAGCTAAATGACATGTAATGTAATGTAAAAAAAAGGAAGGTAGAGTAATAGCTTAACAGTGGTGTTAAGTGACTATGTACATTTATTTACGTACAGTACTTACAATGCATAAAATTCAAGGTACTACAACCTAATACAGAATCACGCTGCAGAAAAAAAACACACAAACACAGAAAATGCAACTAATAACAATCAATAACACTACACTATAACAATGACTTTCCCTTTTGAGACTTTATGTACATTTTGCTGATACAATGTAAGTAAAATGTGGAATGCAGGACTTTTACTCTCATGGAGTATTTTTTACAGTGCGTGGCAGTAATACTTTTACTTGAGAAAATGATACGAAGCATATCATAGCTAGACAAGTACAACATATTTCATGATACCACGTTTAACTTTCCAGTCTTTTTCTTCTTCTTCAGTAAATCAGACTCATAAACATCACAACACACTATCAATGCTCTCTGGCTCGTCTGTTAACTGATGTTATCATTGTGTCCAGTGGATTTTGTGGTTGTCATGAATAATTTTGGCGATAAACATAAAGTGACTGTGTTGACTGTACAGTGTCTGAAGTCAAGAGCCAGAACGCAGTTTGTCCTCCGGGGACTGAGTTCAGGAACGAGGCGTGGCTCATACTGAATGCCATGATGAAAGCCCCTGCCATATTGTATGAAATATGTATTATGATAACAGCAATTGTGCCACGTAATTATATGGTTGCAAGTAGTTGGTGTGGCCTGCAGAGGCGTTTGGGTCAGATGGCTATAACATGTGAAAACAGTAATAGAATGC
The DNA here is from genome assembly GCA_023631565.1 of Gymnocephalus cernua. Lineage (NCBI taxonomy): Eukaryota > Metazoa > Chordata > Actinopteri > Perciformes > Percidae > Gymnocephalus > Gymnocephalus cernua. Next base: position 24,459,052 of record CM042439.1, read on the forward strand.
ACCTATCTTTATGCTGTAATTACTGCTGCTGCTGGAGAGAATATAATTATCCTACTACACCCCCCCCCCCCCCGTCACTGACATACAACCAGACGTTACGACACTAACAGCAATATACACAATTGTGACACTGATCACACTACAGCCTCAACACTGTCTGATTTGATCCTCTTGCATGGGAAACTTCACACTACAGCTGCAAAGATTAATCAATTAATCAGTTAGTTGTTAACCATTAAATTAATCGCCAACTATTTTAATAATCAATTAATCTTTTTGAGTAATTTTCAAATTCTCTGATTCCAGGTCTTTCAGTGAATGTAGTTAGCACCAACAGGGTCAGTACTGACAGGTGACACATGAGTGTGATGCTGATTTAACCCAGCCTGACCGGCAGGTGGGAGATCAAATTGTTTCAGGAAGGGGCAGCACGCGGCAGGCTGACTGACATTTTCACAATTTTCTAAAATTTTGTAGACCGAACAACTAATCGATTAATCATGAAAATAATCAGCGGATTAATCAACAATGAAAATAATCGTTAGTTGCAGCCCTACAATACTTCACACATCCCAGTACTTTGACCACAAATGCCATCATCTTTTGGTATCACCTCAGCTCGCTTGGAACCTCAACGGAGGCGATACTAAAAGGTACAAAAGTACCTGTTGGCAGGTACAAAAAAAGGCGAGTCGAGCAGGTACCATGTAATGGAAAAATGACACTATTCAAATTCAAATTATCTAACACTGTTATAATGCCACATGAGCTGTATATCACTCCACAGACAAATAACAGTATATTGGCATTGGCTTTGTGAATCAAACACAATATTTGTGTTCATAAATATTTCAGTTTAAACACAGTATGTTTTGCTTTAGTCATTATGTCTACGTAGATGAAGCAAAAAAAAAAAAAAAAATGATTTCACAGAGAAAAACACTCCGATGTGCTCTGAGCATGTTGAGTGTGAATGCATATCATATTGTTTGTGTATGTGCGTGAATACAGCATAAAAGCGTGTGGACAAAGGTGTTGGCATGGCAGCTCTTCCTCTCATCTCTGCTGCACTCAGAGTTGATTGGGTTAGATGGCGAAGCGGCGAGGACTCTGTGCTAAGCCTCAACACTCCTAATCGTATCAGTGTTCAAAGGCAGAGCTAAAGGTAAGGCTCCCCGAAGAGACAAGCACATCTGCCGGGGTGGAGGGATGGGAGCAGCAGACGGACTGGGAGTCAGACACACTGAACTGTGCACTGACATCCACCTGCTAACACATGTAACTGATGAAACCTTGCTGCCAGCTATAAATAAAAGTGAGTGACAGTAAACATGTCACTAATGGAAATCAAACCTACGGTGAGAAATATTAGCTGCTGCTGCCACAGTGACGACCAACAGCCTAGCTGCACTGTTGTCAAGTGTTATAAATCAGAGCAGTCAGGAAATGTGCTTTTAACGAGCTCACAGGAGTTTAAATGAATTGAGTTTTGTGTATTTCAGCGCTACACCCTCAAAGAAACACAGATTGTTGTCATTACCATTTAATATTGCAGGTTCCCAATGGTACCATGACTAGGAGTCTGCAGCCAAGCTAACTGCTTTGAGCTAAATGCTAACATTAGCAAAACAAATTTAACCCGCGTCTTTTCCTCTCCACATTGACTGTTATGATTGGTCAATATTACTCGGACTGAAAACGGAAACCAGAACTCTTCCGATACCAAAATCTTTTCCCGTTGCCTACAGATTCTACATTCAAAAGCAGATATCTGTTTATCAGCACGCTAACATGCCCACATAACATTTAGCAGATACCCTAATGTTCACCATGTTAACCATCTTATTGTGTTAGCATGCTAACACTTGCTAATTAGCACAGAACACATAATACAGCTCAGGCATATCATCAGTTTTGCAAGTATTGGTCATAAACACAAACTGATTTGTTGGACAAATCTAAATGTTGACCTGATGATGGCGCTAGATGAAAAGTCAGAGGATCAACAACGTGATTACAATTCATCCTGAGAGGAACATGAATGTCTGTAACACATTTAATGGCAATTCTTTGGACATTATGACAATTCTGGAGTGGTGGACAGACTGACAGACCGACATTGAAATCCATAGAGCCATTTTTTAGCATGGCTAAAAGAGTCTGAAAATGATCGCTATATGCTAAGCAAATGGGGCTGAGTGTCATGTACTTATTCAGCATGTACCCTGGTTGTCTTACCCATGCTAACCAGGACTATTTATCTATGTACCCCATGCATCAGAGATACTATCGACTGGAGTGTAAATTAAGTTTGATCTCAGACTCTAAACACTGTCCCTGTGTGATCCTTACAGTCAGCAACCTTATGACCATCATAGGTGTTTTTGCATGACATTTGTAGAGTTACAACATGCTTCAAATCAAAGAACAGAAACAAGGTTGCACATAAAGGAGGACATCGTAAGACAAAACCAGCCATTGGGAAAAAACATTACATTGAACAAGTATCTGTTGAAGTAGGCCTTATGAAGTAATGTGGATGCTGCTAATGATTTTCCCTGCCTTTCTGCAAAGGTAGATATCCACGGTTACACTTTGGCTCAAAGGGTTAAAAGGTCAGAGACAAAAACCTGTGCTTGAAAAATCATAAGACCAACAGGTAACCCGTGAGGTTATGTGAGTATGGGTGTGATGTGATCTGTTCTGTCAGCATGAGCAGATGTCCTAGCTGCTGTGTCCTGAACACAAAGACGATGGCTGAGGCACGAATCGAGAGCTGTAAGAGGCTAAATGTGAGCGCCATTCCCCACATCGCTGCTGGAGAAGGTTCCTTTTTGAATGAAACACGACTGTACAAGTGTCTCTACCTTAACATCATGCAATAGGTCAGCCTCATAGTAAAATATTGAATTTATTTATTATATATATATATATCTGGCAGCTCAGTCATTTTAAGCACTTATGCTTTTATGACTGTAATTTCTTCTCAATGAAAAAAATACAAATATATATATATATATATATATATATATATATATATATATATATATATATATATCTGGCAGCTCAGTCATTTTAAGCACTTATGCTATTATGACTGTAATTTCTTCTCAATGAAAAAAATACAAATATATATATATGTGTGTGTGTGTGTGTGTGTGTGTGTATTAACTGTAAATAATCTCCAGATCATAAAAACTCTGACGGAAAAGAACAATAATTGTGAAATATAAAGTCTACTTTGGTGACACTCCCACACTGCTGTTCAAGCCTGCAGCTATGCGCCAGAGACACCAGATGCTCTCTGATCGCAGCCTAAGTACGAGCAGTAAATAAGAACAGCCTGCAACATAAGGGGTGCAAGAAAGAAAGTTTTGTAAATGTGAGGATGAGTGCCACATACAACATTACCTACCTACTACTTTATTCTTGTATTTTAATTGTCTTCATGTAAAGCACTTTGAATTGCCAAAGTCACTGGTTTCCAGAAAGTTGAAAATGTGCATACATAAGCTATCATGACAGCAAGGTGTTTTCTACCCCTACCGGTATGCTTCCTTGATAGAAAACTTGTTAAGAAGGAATTCTTGGTGAATAACTGGCCCTTTTTGTAGGAGGAGCAAATGTGTCTCTGGAAAAAGTAAAAAGAACGTCTGAACCTCTCTCCCGCCATGTTTCCTGTCTGCCTCTTAACTGACAACTGTCCAATAAAGGCATAAAAAAAGCAAGAAAAAAGACTTCATAATTACTTTTCAGTATAAAGTTATCATTTAGGTTGTCTTTATTTCATTTAATATAGCTATTAACATATATGTGACAAACTCCAACATTCTGTAATTCCTCGCTCAAAAGAATCTGATTACTGCTCAAATCTGGTTCGATAACATCCATTTAATGAGCCATTAGAAGCTCCCCCACACCACTTGTGAAAAAAAAATAATGAAGGAAAGTAAAATGTCAATTTAAGTTCAATGTCAGGCAGGTATTTCCATGGCTCAAAATGTTGTGCTACATGAAGATAATGAGCCAAGTGAACCAACCCCCCCTATCCATTTCAGTAGTGTGCTAGATAAAGATCATCTCTTTCTTCTTTAAAGGAACAGGCTATCACACAAGTTGCTTCCTCACACAGTAACAATCCCTTCACATCTCAGCTAAAAAGAGATCTTTAGAAGCAGCTGGTGTTTGATCTGGTGCTGGAGCCGGAGTAAAGACCTCAATACTCTTCCTTTCCAGGTAAATCGAGTCATTGTATGCGCCACAGCCTGCTTCGCTACCCAGAATCCCTTTAGGACAATGGACAAAGGGGTCCGACTCCAGTTACCAAGCACCTTTACACTGGTGCACATAAGCAGAAACAGGAGACAGGTCACACACACACACACTCTCCCCATGATTTCAGAGCCCCTCTGCCTTTTCACCAGCTACCACAGCAGGGATCCAGTTGCAGGAGGGATGGGCGTGATGCCGCCGTCACACTGGCCAAACTAACAATCCCTGCTCCATTGAAGCAGGGGCGGGGCTAGAAGAGGGGCACGGGGTGGCATCGCCCCCCCCCCCTGAAATACGACATGGGACCAACACTGGAATAGTTTTTTTTTTAAGTGGCAGACTGAGCCTATAGAAAATGTGTATTGTTTTCTGATATCTAAAAAAAATGAACGTGATGTTTTGCACAATTACATTTTGTTGTTCTATCCTATCCAATATTTCTATGCATATTTTCTATGCTGTCTATGTCCCCCCCCCCCGGTTACTGGTCCCCCCTGTGCCACCCTACTTACAAAACTCTGGACTCGCCCCTGAATTGAAGACAAACTCAAGTCCAGTGCAAAAGCCTTCATACAGCTTACTTAAACCATCACCCACAAATGTTTAAAAACTATTGATTGAATATTGTGCTTGCTGAGCAGCTGAGGTCTGGACACAAGCAGCAGACTCCACACCCTCACCAAATCCCCAGGATAGGTTGGTGTTTTCTCCACCCTGCCACCACAATAGAGGCTGTTATTCACCAACAGACTCGCGCCTTTTATATTGAAATGTGGAGAAGACAGAATGTATTTATTTAACCGTTATCGGTGGGATTGATCGCTGTGGGCTGGAATTGGTGCTGGATGGAGGGCAGAGCGACGACAGGATGGAGGAATGTACTGGAAGGCCTTATCTGGGAGCGCCAGGCAGCTGCGACGGGAAATGGAATGTCAGGAGGGGAAAGAGGAAGTAGGCTAGGATGTAACGCACAAACACACACATAGTCAGGCGAGCACAGATATACACATCCAAGCGAGCACACACACAAGCACGTAGCCTTTCCGGCCTAATCTGCAATGCTAGAGACACCTCCCATCTCTCTACTGTCCCTGTGATTTCAGGTATTTCTTTCTTCTGTCTCCCAATTCTTTTCTCCCTCCACTCTCTCTTCCTATTACCCTGCATCTTTATCAGCAGGTTTTAGACAGAATAAATTGAATGGCAGGGACAAATAGGGAAATTGCAGCATTATGGCTGTCAAGGTCTTGTGAATATCAAACCAAGGGAGGGCAGTTGACAGAACTGGCTGCAAAAGGGTTCATGTGAGACCTGTGTGCACAGAAGATCTATGTCCAAGTCAAGCATTCATTACTCCCATTACATGTTTTTACATGGCTATTTCCTTTCATTAGTCCAAAGGAAAAGTGTATGGAATAGTGATATAGTTTAGTAGTAGATGTTGGACGATTATTTACAGATTTTTTCAGATAATCAACAACAGAAAATAGGAATGAATGTGTATTTCCATACACTACTGTTATTGGAATATAAGGCATTAAGCTCACTGAGTTAGGATATTGGTAGTCTGGATCAACGACAGTACATTTCCACCAATGTCACCTTCCTCTCTCTGTGTGTTGCCGTTCTCAAACTCTGTTCGATTCGGGAAACAAAAATAAACTTTGAGCAAGCAAGCTATACGCTAATGGGTTGCTAATGGTAAATAAGATTTATAGAAAATGTGGATTCTGGGAATTATTGTAAAGATTTACAAAGACTATGTGGTTACACTTTACTTAAAGGTATCTACATAAGAGTGACATGACACTGTCATGAACGTGTCATAAACATAACTCATAAACGTTTATGACACAATGCTTCTTTTAGTAAGTGTCATTCGGTTTTTGTCATGACAAGTTATGGTTAGGGTTAGGGTTAGGGTTAGGGTTCATGTGTCATGACTGTGACATGACAGTGCCATGTGTTGATGACACTGTCATGTCACTCTTATGTAGATACCTTCAAGTAAAGTGTAACCAAATATGTTTACGGCATTTCCTCTCTGAGACGTTTTGGGAGCGATTGGTGGGATTGCTGTGGACCAAGTACACACAGAGATACACTGGTAAGAGACAATTACATTTAACCATGTATCAGCTAATTTAAATAGCTCATCTTACTGTATTGTGTCAACAGTTAACTTTATTTAATATTGTATGTGCCATTTTCTCTTGCGGGGTGCAAATGTTCCACCACAAGTTCCTTCCAGAGACTGTTTAGCAGATCCACCGTCGCTGCGTGCAGAGCTTAGCGCCACCCAAGACGATGATGATTGGTTTAAAGAAATGCAAACAACCCAGAGAGTTTTTTTCTCCTATCCCACAATGCATCTGTGGAGTAGCCAGACGTTACTCCACAGCAATGTGGAGATAGATAGAACGAGATGATGTTATTAATGTTATGTTATGAATTATGCCATTTATATGTTTGTTTCATGCCTGTTTCTGTTGAACTTTGTCACAGTTGTTTTAGTGAGCCATTTAACCAGGATCTAACATTATCGTTTCGTCCTCAATCAGTGTTAATGGAGAGCAGCCACAACGTGATCATCATATTCTCGTTTCAAATGGATGAGTAACTCTTCAAGGAAATGGGCCTTTACGGATGCAGTACCAAGGTCATTCATTAAAATGCTCCTTACAGAAAATAAACAACTCAACAAACGGCAGAAAAACAGATCAAGTGCATCACGGGCGGCTGGATTTGGATGAGAGTTAAAACACTAACTTTAGCTTGCACCTTGTCTTGTGGTTTTAGCTAATCTAAACCATGTTAAACAGTGCTTTGAGACGTGGAAACAGCTCTTTTTGTAACACATCTTTTACCAGACGTAGCCTCGAAAGATTTCTTCCAAACAACTTCACTAAATCCTGTCCAGCCCTAATCTAGGTTATTTGGCTGTGAAGGATACTGTTTGCTGCAAGCTTTCACAGTAGCAGTGGCATAAAGCCGGAAGCGCGCACACGCACGCACACACGCGCACACACACACACACACACACACACACACACACACACACACACACACACACACACACACACACACACATACATACACACACACACACACACACACACACACACACACACACCTCTCGCTGACACCCCGGCGTCTGTTGGCATTTGTGCCTGCGTGCTGGGCTGTCACTTGCTGTGTGAAATAATGCATGGGCTCCAGAGCAGGGCCACTTTCTCCCTCTCATTCTCCTGAGTGGCCTCAGAGCGGGGGCCGGCTTTGTCACAACAAGCAGCTCGACTTAAAGTCCTCCTCAAACCAGGATCCCCACCACTCTGGAGACAGGACCAGTTAATGGAACCCACTGGCTCTTCTAACCCCATTTCCACAACGCAGTGAAATAAAGTAAAGAGGGGGGAAAAATGGAGAGAGTAAGACGGGGAGAGGGTTAAAGTGGACACCAAAAGAGCAATCTGTGAACACACCGCAATTTGTGCTGACGGGGCAGGGCCGACAATGACGCCTGACAGCACCATGTGATGAAAATAACAACCGCCATGCATAATGCAGGACATTCTCCTTCCACTGAACCAAACACTCGGGACTCTCCAGGACCTCGCTGTCCCTCCTAAATAGCTATCCATTGGGGGCTTCTTAGTTTGTACATCGCTCCCAAATGACAACGATCGTCCAAAGGCAGCGAGCATCCTTCGGAAGAAGGGGTTGTAATTATGTGATAGTGATATCCTGCTCTAGTCTCAGAAGTGAGTTATTTGCACTTGATCTGCCCAGTGGGTCCCAAGGGTGGCAGGAATTACCCTGTCATGTTGTTCAACTGTTAAACAAACAAATGAGCAGAGAGGAAATGCATGATGTGGAGGCCTGGCCATGGCAACCAGGAGATAGGATCCTGTGCTTTGAAACTGCGTACTCAATATAATAACAAAACATCTGAGCCCCTGTGTTAATTGTCAATGCGAATGTGACATCTCCAATCTCCTCCTTTAAAATAGGGGTTGGCGGATCCATATCTTAAGTATCAACATTACCGATACGCCTGCAGCGGAGACGAGGAAATGGGGGCGAGGGTCTTACGGGTCTTATAATACATCCATGAGCGGGAGTGGATGGCTAGCAGAAACAAAACTCGTTGAGCAGAAGTGGATGAAGAAAAGGGTCTTTTAAATGGCAAGTTGAGTTTCAAAGCCCTTCCAGATGCTTCTCTCCACAGGACTAAAGTTATTTACATGTACTGTCGATGTGAACTGAGTTACCAACGGCATAGTCAAGTCTTAAATACTACTTGAGCATTCAAAACGTGAAAAGTATCCCTTTTAAAGTACATTTAGAGCAGATCAAAATTGTGCGATTAATTTGCGATGAATTGCAAGTTACCTAGCACTCTCATGCATTTAATCGCGATTCAAAAATGTAGTCAATTGACAGCCCTTGATTCCATACAATGCTCTTTGCACGTACAATGAATGATCGCTACTTTCATTGAAGTTCGGGTGTTTTATTCAATTTCGTAGCATTTGAAAAAAAATTGAAATGGTTTCAAAACAGTATTTTGACTAAATTTTGACTCTTTGAAGTCTCTGATTATCCATCAACCTTCGTTCTTCTAATAGTAGTCTAAATAATTCATAATTTCTGCTTTTTTAACTCAAAAGTTAGGTATAATTTCCTACAAATGAGGTTTATTGTCCATGAATATGTGGGCTTCCGTTCAGCATCAGCACAACTTCCTGTGTCGCCACAAGCAACCACTGTTTAGAGCAGCGAAAAAGAAAGCGTGCACGCACAAATGCGACTTATAGTCCAGTGCAACTTATATGTTTTTTTCCTCGTCATGACAGCTTATACTCAGGAGCGACTTATAGTCCGAAAAATACAGTATGCGTCTTGATAACACGCCAAAATGGCATAAGAATTGGTGTCATACATACGCCACTTATTGAGATCAGTCTGCGATATTGGTAGTCTGGATCAACGACAGCAAATTTCCAGGATAAATGCCTCATGTAAAAACATTCAGAAAAACATCACTGGATACATGAAAATGGAATAATTTCTTGTTCGTTATAGAGAAATAATTGAATTAAACCGTAATAATATTTGTGTTCAGGGCAGAGCCTCCATCACACCATGAGCTGACATCCTCAGTGTTTCCTCACACAGTGGGAATGAGCAGAGTCCAAAGGGAACATAACAAAGAGCTGCTCTTGTAGCTTTCCCAATTTCTTCTGTCAGTTCCCGACTCGCAAAAGAAGATGAAAAATGGGTTAGAAGAGCAGCAAACAAACACAAGCGTTTGTCTAGCAGTGAATAAGTCACACTGGCATGGTCTGGAGAAAACAACTACCCACAAAGCCTCGTGGTGAAGTGTGTGTGGCGTGGCGTGTACAAATATGAGACGATGTCGGCAGCCTGTTAGCGAGTCCTGCCGAGCGCGGGGGCGGGGAAACCAACACGCCAGGTCCCAGTGAACGGACTGTGATTCAGATAGACACGCGGCGGTCGCCAGTCCAGGGGCTGCCAGGGACTACACGGAGAACAGGGAAACTGTCCAAGGTGCTACTGTAGGCTGGAAATGAGCTCTTATGTAACCAACTTCATCCTGTCGTGTACAATCCACACACACACACACACACACACACACACACACACACACACACACACACACACACACACACACACACACACACACACAAATGTCACATAAATAGTGTTTCCTGTGCGACACACTCAGGTGTGAGTAGGTGCGAGCGATGCGCGTGTGACATGTCACCGCTGGTTACACCGCGTGCGGAGGACTCACTGGACTGTTTTGTGCCTTCATGGGTGCCTGACCTCCCGGCTCTGGTCGGGTTTCATCCAGGCTGGACTCACAGGACTGGAACTGCTCGCTTCAGTTCAGCTCTCTTCTGGCTGATAGTTCCTGCTGCCATAGTGCTTTTACAGCTAAAAAAGCAGTTCTTTTAGGAGTGAGCGTATTGCAGAAATTGCTACTTGCATTCTAAAATCAAGAATCACAGTATTCTGGTGCTATATGTGTAACATCTTTACTCTTACCATTGCACTATAAGATACTTTTGAATCACTTATACATTGTTATCCAGAGGGCTACAACCATCAATTATTGTCATTATCGATTAAAGTCCCCATGTTATGAAAAAATCACTTCTTCTGGGATTTGGGGTGTTATTTTGTGTCTCTGGTGCTTCCACACACATACATACATACACATACTGTTTTGAGTGAGATACTGGTTGAGCTGTTCAAAATCGGCAGGGCATGCTAGCGCTAGCATGCTAGCTTGTTCTCAATGGCAAACCACTGCTACAACACACTAGTTCACCATAATCTACAAAAGAACTACTTACATGTCCCTGTTCTGCAGGTATTCCACGCAAAGTTGGAAGTGCGCCCTCGTTTAGAAGAAGTCTCCCGACTAATCCTGCCTTGAAGTTAGAGAAAAAAGCTAGCTAGCTGATGTGCCTTACTTAGCTACTGTGCATGTGTGAATCCTTACAAAGATGGTACAAAGGTGAGATGTCTCACTATGTAGCTAAAACAGAGACCTGAACAGAGCTGAAAAGAGGAGCTGCAGCAATGTGCAGTACAGCAAAAATATGGTGTTTTTTGAGAATTAAACTATGTAAACCTATTCTGGTACAACCTCTAAATACAATTATGAACATGAAAATTAGCATAATATGGCCAGTTTAATCTGCCTATTATTTTCTACATGAATCCTCCGTTCCATAAAAAGTCAGAAAACTGTAGAATACCAATCACGGTGTCCTAGAGCACAGGTGACATCATTAAATAACTTATTTTGACTGACCAACTGCACAGTTTGACTTTTTTGCTTGAAAAATGACTTTTTAACCATTCATCAATAATCAAAGTAGTTTCAGATTAATGTTCTTTCGATCGACTAATGAACTAACTGCTGCAGCTCTTATCCAGAGTCAAAATGGAAACTTGAGCCTAAAAGAGTAAAAAGGGAAGATTTTATTTTGAAATCTCTTTTGTACGGGTTAGAGTTGGAAAAATAAAACATAAACAATGAAAAAGCTGTAATGTTATGACTACCCTGCTGTTTTTCCAATACAGCAATGGAGGACTGGATCAGTTTGTGTGTGTGTGTGTGTGTGTGTGTGTGTGTGTGTGTGTGTGTGTGTGTGTGTGTGTGTGTGTGTGTGTGTAAATGTGTTATATATATATATATATATATATATATATATATATTACACACACACACACACACACACACACACACACACACACACACACACACACACACACACACACAGAGCTGTCTGGGCTAGTACTTTGGCTTTGTCCGCCTCTCAGATTAAAGCTACCGGGCTAATTTGCTGCTTTGTCGCAATTCCTGCATAATCCGGCTCTAATCCTCACGACTCGATTAAACAGCCAAATCTCCAGCTCAGTATCTCAGTATCTGGCTCTATCTGCCGCACTCTTCATTTGTACTCCACTTTCTCCCTGCCCTTCCTTTCTCTCTCATTCCACGGCCTCCCCTCCACCTCTCGACTCTCAACAAAATCTTCTTTATCTTCTTTGCGTCGTCTGCCTCCTTCTCTTTCAGCCTCTCTGTCCCTGATTCTGTCTTTTGTCTCAGCGTCCCCCAGATACTTCTGTTGCGTCTTCTGGCTCAGATAAAAAGGTGAACTGTGTTTCTGCAGCTGGTCCATAAGGGCACCTTCAGAGGTGCTTCAGATACCTTTAGCAAACTAGGTCCAACACTCTTAATAAACCTCTACATTCAAAGTAATATCTCTTTTCGGTTGAGCAGTTTTAAGTTCCATGTTGGTCCAAAAGTTTTTTTTATATATATATATATTTTTATTATTATAAAAAGCCCTACTTTAATGGAAGTTGTTGAGCACATAGGAAGAAGTAGATTTTCAATTTCTTCGTTTTTTCAAAAATCTTCCTTAAGAAAAATCCTACTGCTTAGCTTTTGGAGCTTAGACTTTCAATGAGTTTAGTGAGTCATGTCTCCTTGAAAAAATATTTAAAAAAAAACATCTCAGCCATGCAGTCAAGAAATAGACGAAGATTTTCCCCATCGCAGTTGAAACACGAGTGATCATTTAATGGTCAAAGCAGTAACATATGTGACTGGTGGCGTGTTCGTTCTGGTGTACTCAGGAAGACCTCTTCGTACCACTAGTGTTCAGATAAAACCTAGTGGGCTCACACACACACACGCAGTGTCTCGTTCACACCTTTGAACATAAAGAATCTGCCTTCTCCCTGCCCAATGAAACTGTCCTCCCCAGATAATTGACAAGCGAGTGACCCCTTAATCCAGACACTACAATGCACACACAATTACCAAACATTAGAACCTGCTCTAAAAAGGTGAGTTTTGACTTGTGATTTGAACATGGACAGAGGGGTGGGGGGGTCAGCTATGGAGAAGGCTCTGTCACCCCAAGTCCGGCGCTTTGTCCTGAGTGAAGGAGACAGGAGGATGACATCAAAGGAGCGGAGGCTGTGGGAAGGAGTGTGGTGATGGAGCAGGTCAGTGAGGTAGGACAGCACCTGGCTATGGAGGGCTCTGTGAGTGAGGAGAAGGACGTTGAATTGGATCCGTTGTGGGACAGGGAGCCAGTGGAGGTTCTGGATGACGAGGGCGTGAATGGGTGAGCAGACTAGCAGTAGAGTTGTGGATGTACTGGAGCTTATTTAGGACTTTGGATGGTGTATCCTAATAGTCCAGGTGATATGTCCCAAATTTGAGGTAGAAAAGCATGAAATTTGGTACACTTGCACAGTTTGGGATGATGAACATTTTCTGAAATGGAGCCAGCGTAAAAAGGTCTGTGGTGGCCATGGTTGCAATTTTACTTTCTGCCATATCCAAATTACTGTATGTATTTTGCATCACATCTCCTGAACCAAACATATAAAGAATGATATTGCAGTAGTCAACTCTGGACGTGATTAATGCTATAGTGTGCAACTATTTTATATTAATGAACGTCCGTTACATTCAAGCCATTGTCAAATGAGTTGATACAAAGCTAATTAAGACCATCAGCTCCACACAACTTGAGTGAAGATAAATACCTCGCACTAGGCTTGCATCATGTGGATGCAACAACAGTGTTGTTGTCATTACTTAGAATTCCTCATGGGGGAGACAGAAACTATGCACTGTTGCTGGAGGGCATGGATCAATGGATCTTCTTTACTCAAACGAGAATTCAAGACTCGTAGTAACGTTTTGACCTTGAGCGTGGTTCGTGGAGAATCCTGTTTTCCAATGTGAAGTAATTTATGCATGAGCAACCGCAGCTGTGGGCTACAGGTGAATTGGTTTCTGAAGTACAGCACGGAGCATTACAATGACTTACCTCCACCTGGAAGTCAATGTGCCGGATCAAGAGACCCAAACTTGAATCCATTCACTGTGTTTCACCTCTTCTCTTGTCCCCCAATCACACCCACTGTAATATTCCATATACTGTAAGCATGTTTCTTACATCACAACAGCATCATCTCTCTTCTCTGCAGGTTTATGATTTATTGAAAAGCACTGGGTGGTGTCACGCACCACCTCAGTGTGCATAACCTTGGGCTGACATCACCCCCACTAAGAAGTTAAACTAGGCCGGGACAAATCAACCTCAGTGCGCTCAGTATCATTCCACTCGCATTTAGTCAGCTGTTTTTCTCTGAATTTGATCCCTGATTATGTGTTTTGAATGTTTTTACATATTTAGAGTAATTTTACTAATTTGTAAATTGCAGAAATAGTTTGTGATGATTTTATTATATTATCAGATATTAATATTTATGCATTAAAATGTCTAAAAACGACTACAACTAAGTTACAGATTTTTTAGTTACCGTTCCTTACATTATCCTAAATGTTTCCAATAATGTTCAAATCTGTTCGAAATCTATCGTTTTATTCAATGACACAGAACGTCATTTGGTCAGCTGTCGTTGGGTTGCCTGTCAGTTGCGTCATATAACCTTTGACCCGTCTAGTTGCTCTTACTTCCGTCAAAACAAGGGAAACATGATATGTTAAAGAGTAACTGTAAATCATAGAATGCCACAGAATTATACTCAGTAACAGTAATACAGAATTTCTTCTGCCAATACAGCATAATTTTTGTATGTATTATATACCCCTTTGCAACACAGTAATCCAGTAGAGACCTAATTTATTCACATATTTTAATATGTATATAATGATCCAGATTACTGCAAAGTGCTACGTTGACAAGTGGCTCATGCTAATGCTTGGTGACTAAACCGAGCAGCGTTATAACGTTACAATGATCTACAACATGACCATGTTTTTGAATAGACTGAATAAGCTATAGTTTTACTCCACATTTTAGTTTTTATTTAAATAAACACTATTTAATCAATGGTAGTTGCTTTGGGAGATTGTACACAATGCTGAGCTACCCCACGATAAAATTCGCCACATAACGTTAGCTAACGTTAGCTGTATGGGGAGTCGACTAATCTAATAGCTAGCTAGCGCACCCCATGGTACTTCTGCCTCACTCCCCGCCGCTAAGAGATTTCCCCAGGATGAGAGCGGACAGCAGCTCCCGGGCAAGGCTACAGTTAGCTTCAGTTAGCAACTCAAATTCAGTCAGCACAGACCCGGATGCTGCTGGTTGTTTAACACTAAAGACAACAGCCATAATCCCAAGCAACTACACAACGTCATCAAAATGTCTGTGTTTTGAATGTACGGAAGAGGATTAGGGCCACAAATGAAAAATGTATTCCCAGAATTGTGACTTTTAACTCAGAACTCATACATTTTTCACATGTGGCCCTAATCTCTAAAGCGAGAGACCCTTTAACAGCAGAAAATTACATATTGTGCAATGTTCTTATCTTCTCACCTTCATTGGTTACATTCAAAATTCAAGAAAGAAAGTTCAAGAAAATTCACGTCCACATGAATCCATCTGTAAATGACTCAACACGGTACTTCATATGCCAGGCCTGTAGGCGGCGCTGTTATTGCTACAGAAATTAACCATAAACGAAGAAGAGCAGCCTTCAGTCACTTCCACTTCCCTTCATAACATGACTAGCTAGTTCTCTTAATACATCCATGGACTAGACTTTAATAACTTTCACGACTGCTCGTTATATAAAGGCCACCGTGTCTTTGTTTACATTGTATAATGTGCTGTTAGATTGCTTTTTATTTTGCAATTCTGTCTGCTATCGGACATGATTGCAGCGCGCTAGCTAGCAGAGCTAGCTAACGCGCTAAGGTTAGCTCTGCTAGCTAACATTGGCAGTCAAACAAACATCAATGATCCAATGTCTTTTTGATAATCTAGCTACACGTTTTTCTTGCGGCAGCCCTTCTACAATAAGTGGTGCTAAAAGTTACTATAATCCGTTCAAGGAGTTGATAAACAGACAGATTAGCTAGCTAGTTGATAAGTTCTCTACTTCCACTTTATAAACAGCACTGCGTCCCTGCTAGAGCCGTCAGCTGGGTTGAAGGCAGTCAGCTGTGAGACTGAGGTGTGTGGCGATGACATCATCGATACGCACGTATGTGGTTTCGCCGTCCATACGAAGCCATTTTTTTTTATTCACCCAGGGACCAGGTTTCAAAAAAATGCGTTTACTGGCAGTGCGTTTACAGGATTTGTGTGGACAATCGGCCCAAACGATGCAAAAAAAGTGCGTTTGCATCCAAACGCGTCTTCGTGTGGACATGGCCTAACACCTTTAACAACGATATACGCATACAGTTTTCAGAATGTTGCACATCTAAATCAGAGAGTTCGTTATGGAAAACCTTCAGAACACACTACGAGTAGTATGCCTTAATGATTCTGTCTCCCAGGCAGAGTTCAAAGATTTGATAACACACTAGAATGTAACTGAGTACAATTTCTATTCTGAAGCTGGATTTTCTATTATTGGTTGGATTTCAGACGCCACGTTAAAGTGAATTACATTCATACTGACGTGCACTACCAACCTTATGTAAATATAAGCCATTCATCAAACACTGAAGGGAAGATAAATGAGCCGTCCATTAGTGATAAGAATCAAACATTACAATTGTGTGTGTGTGATTGTAAGCCTATAATGTTGTATCAGTACTCTAGGGGTACATAGAGGTTTTACGAGTACGCCAGAGCTAACTCGTCTCCAGTCTTATAACATGCGATGCATGTTGCTTGTGCCAGGAATTGATTGCATAACTCCTCTTCTAAACTTTGATGGAGAAACAAAAAGTTTGATGAAGGACAACAAGCCTAATCGACATCTGTCCTCATGAAAGCAGCGGACATTCCATTCTCACTTTGAATCTCAGCTCTGTATTCCTGAGGAGCTGCTCCTATACCACAGTTGAGCTCAATCCACTCCAAATCAATAGAAACTGAAGCTGCAGTTGAGAAAAATGAATCTCTTTAAAGTGCTCTTAATGATTGTCTATAAACCTATAATGGCTAAATTAAACACAATTTACTTCAAGTCCACTATTGGCAGAAAGGTAGACACATGTGCATCCACTTCTGATACTGAAATGAGTTCACGTTCACATAAAAACATCAAATAACACCAGCATCATTTTGCTTTCAGACAGGTTTCAGCAATGGGAAATTAGTGACACAAGCAGAATTTTATTTTTTCAAGTAAGTGGAAAAGGCATCATACTCTCAGCTCCCCAACTCTCCCTAATGGACCACAGCACTAACTTCTATGAAGCGTTTTTTAAGTCACCACATGTTGCCTTGATGACTCACATATACAGTATGAAGACATGGTTTAAAGCTGACACTTTCCTGACATTCAGGGCCAGATGTACTAACGCTTTTGCGCCCACTTCAGGCGTATTTGTGTCGCAACGTGCGCGTAAAATCATGGCGAGGTATGTACAAACAGGCCGCAATGATGTAAAAGCGCAAACTGCATGTCGTGGGAGCTGAAAAGGGCAAATTGCGTTTTTCGTGTCATGCATATTTATTCATGGGAGGGTCGCGGGGAAAGTGGGAGTTTACCGTAAAGAGATGGGAGGGGAAGCGTAAAGAGCGCTTAATTACGTATTCCGCGGTATGTACAAACACCGGCAGTGATAGCGCGCCTCTATTTTGCGGTGAAAATTCTCCGCCTCTTAAAAGCAGGTGTAAACCTGGAAGCGGGTTTCCTCACATATGCCTCCTGATGAAATGACAGCAGTAATCCGAGCAAGACGAAGACATAGGCCAAGGAGACGAGCTGAAAGGAGTTTTGCCACAAGGATCACAGATTAAGCAGCCATGCAAGATTACAGTTACTGGAAGAAATCAAAGATGACATCGAATCTCCGACTCAGAGTTCACATTCCAGCAGTTGTTAAACTCCTCGCTACATTACAAATATTGGCATCAGGATAATTTCAAACAGTCATAGCATCAGCAGTGGGAATATCGCAGTCTGCACTCAGCCGTATCATAGCACCAGTACTTACAGTTTACGCTATAGTGGGCGGAGAAAGGCGCTAATTACGGATGACCTGCAGGTTTTTGTAAATATGGCGTAAACTACGGTATCATTGCGTTCGCTATCTGCGGGTGAGCCATGGCGCTGATAACGCTACGTTCGCAAATGTACGTACATCTGGCCCTCAGTGTCAAAGATGTGGCCGCGCTGCTGCCTTTGTAATGGTGCCTTAACTTTCTTCATATTTTTTTTCCATCTCGTGGTGTACACTGCCTGGACAAGTGAACACATTAGCAGTGACTGATGTGGAGACAAATGGGAAAATAGTTTATGATGATGAGCCCTGCACGGTTCTGTCACATGACTTGTAATGATGAAGAAATCTGGAGCAGCCAGCGAATTATGAATAGCTGAAGAAAGTGAGTAAAAGAGGGAGAGAGAGGGGGGTGGGTGGGGGGTGGGGGGCCAGGGAGAAAGACAGGAAAAAAAAATTGCGGTTGGCATTTGACAGCTTGGGTCTATTTTTAACGCGGGAAGGAGGTATAAGACAGATGAGCGACAAGTTTCGGCAGTTAACGGGGATTCTGATCTCCTGCGCCTCGCTGTGTGATGTCTCGCTCACTGACAGGTAGTGTCAGGAGGGGAGATGACACAGAAACTAGTATTCCTCTGTGGGTTCCGTGTGCATGCCAACGCTGTTATTAAACGGAACCTGTAAAGTTATTTTCCCGATGATCCTGAAAGCGGAGGAGGTGTGCTGGGGGGGACACTTAAGAGAGACTGATTACAGATCAGACTAGGCTTGCCTTTCGTCCTCCCAGAGGATGTGTGTTAAAATGAGTGAGTCTGTGTGTGTGAACACGGATGCAGGGGGTGGGTATACAGTATATGGATCTGCCATTATGATTAAAGTGTTCCCATAGAGGGAATTGGCGGGAGTATTGCGAAATTGGTGTGGGGGTGTACGGCAAGAGTAAGGGAGAATGAAGTCACCGCGGCGCAGGGTCTGCAAGAGGGACAAAAAACATGTTGCATCTAAATGAGGATGTTCATTTCATATGACAGTGTGATGGAGGCATTTAATAAGGCCTCTGTGTGCATGTATGTACATGTAGAGCATATGTGAGTGTGGCCTATACTCTCTGACAGGATCCCTCCTAGCACTACCACAACCACTGATGGTTCATCCTTTTCCCTGTTAATATCCTTTCCTTTAATGAGTCAAATCTACATCACTGCATATAGGAATTCAAGTTCCTTGGGGAGACAGAAATAGAGCACCAAGAAGTCAATGTCCTACCTCATGTAGATTGCCAATTGCCTTGAGGACATCATGCATGCATCTGCATAAACAATCTGCTGAGTAAAAATATCTGCACAGAAAGTGAGCACTTTGTCTAATTACTCTTAATGTCTGGGGTTAATGGGCTCTCACAGATGGTTGGCCTCAGAAAATCAGTGAACGTAATGACCAGTCACTAATGAACGCTCAAAACATCAATGATGCTAGTCAACTGAAAGCCTTTCTGTCTGTTAGTGAATTCTAAAACAAAAGGCCCATGTTTGTCAGAGACTCTACGTGCGGCATGACAGAACTCTGTCGCTTTGTTGTTCAAGTGGCGAGCATTTCCAAATTCCCAGTCCTGAAAACGACTCAGCAATAAGCTAAACTGCCTCAAACACGGACTTAATCCTAATAGATCCTGTTTAGCATTCAGTTGAGAGACTTCCACCTCTTCAAACACGTGAGGGGAGATTATGGGGGCTTTCGGTGCCTCAGATGTACTGTACTTCAGAGCAAATACAGTAGTGCTGCTGCATACAGATACATGAGAAGAGAGATGAGTGAAGGAGGAGTAATGTGTTTTTCTGGCAGTAGGGGACACAGCAAAGGCAACAGTGACATTTAAGAGGAGGCCAGCATTCAACACAGCACATAGCATTCTGTCAAAGTTAGTATTTCCGTTGCTCTTTTCTGTCATATAGTTTATATGCCATTGTTGTTGACTTGGGAGTCAGAAAATAGAGCTTGCGTCAGACATTCACTGCAAGGAAATTGATCTATAGCCTTTCCGTGGACACAGATTCATGGTGACTTTCACAATTAACAATGGTTGCATGTGAGGACAGCTGGACGCCTTGTGAAGGGATTTACTGCAAGTGTGTTGAAGTGTCCCTAAGTGGACAGAAATACAACTCAAATGAAACTCCCGGTTTAAAGAGGTACAATAGAATCAGTGATTTCAGCAAGTGCCCAAAACGATATTTGTTTATGTTCAAGTAGTCCCGCATTGCCAGACCTATCTCCACAACGCTGTGGAGTAAGGTCTGGCCCCTCCACACATACACTTCTGGATCAGAGAAAATACACTCTGGGTTGTTTGCATTTCTTTAAATCAATCCCAGCTGTTTTGAGACCAATCGGTCCCAAAACGTCCCAGTTAGAGAGGAAATGCTGTTAACATATTCTTTGTAAATCTTTACAATCATTCCCTTAAAGAATCATGCAGGGCTGCGCATTGTTGCACAATTCAAATTTTCTTAAAATATTGCCATATTCAGCAAGTAGCTTGCTAGCTCGAAGTTTGTTGTTGTTTCTCGAAACCAACGGAGTTTTGCAAGGCGAGGGACATCCGGCGGAAGATCCTGCGATCCAGACACAGCCCTCTGTGCACTCCATGCTGATACGTTTGCAACCATTACATGTTAAGTAAACCCAGCTGTCCCGGACACCTCAACTGACTACAGACGATAGTCAACGGAGTATATACAGTATGTATTCATTTATCTGGCCTGTGAAGCACTTTGTGACTGTCAGTTATAAGTGCTATATACATACAGTATATATATATAAACTTTACTTGCATACTTAGAAATGGTGCATACTTAGAAATGGTGCCGATGGGGTCATCAGATCAGAAAACACTTCTATGCGTCTTTCTAGAGGGCATGGAAAAATGACATGTGTCATTTCATTTGAAGGACTTATTGTGTGCAAATGACCAATGACTGTCGTTTTGATAGATAGATAGATAGATAGATAGATAGATAGATAGATAGATAGATAGATAGATAGATAGATAGATAGATAGATAGATAGATAGATAGATAGATAGAACTTTGGC
Source organism: Gymnocephalus cernua (assembly GCA_023631565.1). Lineage (NCBI taxonomy): Eukaryota > Metazoa > Chordata > Actinopteri > Perciformes > Percidae > Gymnocephalus > Gymnocephalus cernua. Next base: position 24,479,916 of record CM042439.1, read on the forward strand.
ACTTAATCTGATGACGCACACATGTTTTCTCTAAGGGATGTTGTCACTTGGACTGAAAATGAAGAAAAATAAATCCAATTATTACAGTGTTGGCAGAGATCCCCCTCTATATTTAAAAAAAGGAGCATATTAGCAACGTATTAAAACAATTCCACTCTCATGACGATCTGTGAGGGAGCATTAGCCAGAGGAGAGTACAGGGGAGGGCGGGCGATGTGGGAGATATTTTCAATAAATAGCAATTATACTGTATATGACGGAGCGTGGTGAAGATGGGGGAGGGTGAGTTGGGGGGGGGGCGATGTACCTCTGAGCCATTATCAGGGATAATGACATCAACTGAGCTCTCTCCGGAGTGTAGTTGTGTGTGACAGAAAAATAGATAAGAATTTATAATTACATACACCACCCAGGGAGGAGAAGAGCTATGAGAGATAGACGGAGAGATGGAGGGAGAATTAATTTGGAAGGAATGAAACACACACACACACACACACACACACACACACACACACACACACTGGTGTAACAAAGCCCCCTTGCTCTAACCCTCCTGGCTGACCCGACACACACTGATGTTGATGAGATGCTGGAGCTGCAGCCCTCAGGAGAGATGGGATGAAATAGAGGAAGAGGGGGAGGAGGAGGAGGAGGAAGAGAAAGAGGGATGGACAACAAGATGAAGAGGAAAAGAAGAGGGCAAGAAGGAAGAGAAAGGGGGAGGGAGAGATGTAGTAATTTCTGATGAAAGACACATCGAGATGTTTGTGGGCAGACAAGAGCGCTAAACCAGGGACAGAAGAGGAGGCATACTGTATGAATGAAAAGGAAAACACATTGTTATCAGATAAGTCTGTCTCTCTCAATCAATAAACAGTGAGAACAAATGTTACTAATGAAATGGCTTGCGCGGCAGGAGGGACGGAGCAGAGGAACATTTACTGCAGTGAGTGCTGAGGTGAGCCGAAGTCCTGCCCTCTGGAACATCACCGGCACAAGCTGAAGGAATAAGGTGATCTGCTTTTCCACAGGCAGCGTCATTTCCACGCTTCCCATTCATCGTCTATGTAAGCAGTCGGGCAATGCATTAGCTTCATGGTGACTTTGTAGGAGCAGGGCGTCGAGTCGCCCGATCCTTATTTGCATAAAGTTGAATCCAGGCTACTTTATTCAAATCAGGGGCATCCAGCTGGACTCGCCGCATCTCGAAAACTCCTGAAAATCTGTGACCGTTGTCAGATTCAGCAGCTGTATAGCCTATTTCTCGCATAAAATGATTTCAGAAACACATTTGTGTGAACTATTTTCATAAAATCAGAGAAAGTTTTCCAAACGAGCTGCCATGTTGGTCTGTTGTGAAATCCGGGAGCAGACAGCCCACGAGTGAAGTGTTCGTCCAATCAGGTGCAGCAATCGCGGTTGTAGGAGGGTGGAGCCTGTTTTCTTTGCTTGTCAGTGGTCATTGAAAAGAAATTGATAACTGCTAGTGGCGAGCCCACCTGGCTCCCCATGCTGGGAAGAAGAGGGGCGATCCCTGCTGTTAAAAAAAACCCACTGTGGACACACTGTGGTACCATCAGACTCTCTCTCTCTCCTTTGACTAACTAGCTCAAAATTGTGCTTTGAAATTGGCTGGATCTATAGTGAAATCCTTTGATGAAATCATTGATCATGCTGGCAGATGGTGACGGCCATCCTGGACCATGTGAACAGCACCTCTGTATGTTTGTGGGACAATGACAGACCGACCTGATGGAGGCAGCTCTATGTTCTTCAGTTATTAGTGCACCACACGCAGAGGGAGCGCTCAGGGTTAGCGGAATGAGCTTTGGTAATTTCATGGTCTTTTGGAAGTGGGCAAGAAAATATTTTCAGTAAGGCTTTATCTATGACCAATTATAGTGAATTTGTTTATGTTTTTTCACCTTTCACCAAGGCAAATTCCACATAAGTGAACTTATTGTGGCAATAAAAGCTTTTCTGATTCTGATGCTGATTAGGTCTTGTCAAGGAAGCAAATAAAATGTCAAACTATTCCTTTAAAAAAAGACTCTGACTGAAAGCTTATACATGAACATAGCGTTTGCACAGACCTGATGGTGAAGATGCTTCTCTCTAAAGTGTAATTTACAGACGTATCAAAAACGTATTGCTGAGCTTTTGAATGTGATCTTTATGCTTGCAAACCACCAAAATAGATTTGAATTGTCTAATCCTTGATCTGTTTGGCCTTTCCTGAGCAGCAGGGCAAATCCCAGACATCCTCAATACCAAATTGTGACACTGTACTGCTTGATCATTACTGACATCCTCCTTAATGCACCTTTCCTTCCACTCTCAGAAGAGTTAACAGGCGTACTGTAGGTGTGTGTCTAATGAACATGCCAGCATTCACAGTGTGAAGGTGGCATCTATAGTCTCTCCAGAAGGCCTCTTGTTCACTCCCCTTAACCACGACTCTGATCAAACTGCCCTTTAGAAAGTTACATTATAGTGTGTGACAGTCCTGCTTTTCTCAGATTCAGCAACACTGAGCATCTCTACATGCTACCTAAATGTAAGTCTCTTTCTCATGGGTGTAGTTTGCGTGTCATTCAGAACACGAGAGTTTACTTGCATAACTGAATTTGCAGAATTATCGCTTTTCTCGATAACATTACTTTTGTGATCGCTGAAATCAAACTGCAATGATCGAAATTCGATGAATTGCCCACTGCTGTTCCTTGGGGTTGATCCATTGAATTCTGGGAGATGGAGGAAATCAACAAGTGGTCGAGGTAGGATTAAGAAAGGTCAGTCTAACAAATAGTGGAGTTTCAACGCTCCATTAAACATACTTCCTGGAGAGCACTGAATGTAGAAGACATGTAGATAATTGACATTTCAGTGTCAGAGTATTCAGGGGGGTTTGTTTTTCCTCTGTGGTGTCTAAAGGAGACAAGTGGTATAAACCTTACTTATGCCTCCTACGGTCTTTCTAATGGCACATCTTCACTCGTGCTTCGCTGAGGATACAGCTCTGATGCCTTAAAGGCCTCTGCTTAATAGTGTGACTATAATGACTTTTTCCACATAGCTGCCTGCTGCCAGTGTCATCTCATACACAATTACTCCATCTGGCTTTCATCGGGCCACTGTAATTATACGTTAGCTAATGTCAAAGACATTGTTCTCAGCACACAGGTGCCAGTTGCCGTGTCTACAGCCCCGTTAACACACTGCAAACCTGGATTTACCTAGAGGAGCTGTATGTGAGAAACGCAAATGTCCGAAACAGTTGGACTGGACATTAATCGGACTTTACCCTGCCAGCTCCTGAGTACAAAGTGTGTGTAATGTCCGATTGAGCCGGTCAAAAAGAAACATCAGAGGGTGATTTACATGAAGTTTGCAACAAATTGTCTAACTGGAGAAACAACAAGATTTCGGTAAGGGGCAACACCGAAATCGTCAGACAAATTCAAGGAATGGCAAGAAACTTTCTGTTTATGACCAAGTTACGAACTGGCTAGGTGACGCAGTGTAATCTCCATCATGTCTCATCTACTGCACACTCCACCCAGTGCCGGCCTTGCCTAAACCAAACAAAGTATTTCCAGTATGTGAGAATGCATCTGACACGGACAATCTCCTGTTCTGAGCTACATGTGAGAAAGGGAAACTCCGGACTATGCCGGGACCTGATTCCTCAGTCCAGAATTCATATGAGAAAACATGTTATGACAGAAGGACTGCTTGGCTCTGTGTGTGTCCACATAGTATATGTGTACATGCAGAAATTTGTATTACATACACAGTACTGTATATGACAACGAGTCATGCTCATTGTGAGACATTGCAACCAGTATAAAAGTGTTTCTACCTAATGTGACCCTTATCCTTATCCTCACATTGGTTACTTTGTTACGACTAACTAAAGAAGTAATCTAAACCTTTTTAGGAAATATAATATTAGGCTTATTAAGCTGCACGGAAAACGAGCATCAGCGCAGATGTCCCAAGTCAATCCTAATTATCATTGTTGAGGCCGATCTGGGATATTTAATGGATTGGTTTCAGCTAAAATAAATCAGATCCTTTCTTTACTGTACTCTGTTGTGTTTTGTCCAACTCAGCCTGCTGTTGCGAAGCTGCATCCCTTTATGAGGGCCGGGCTCTACAGTGTAAGTGTTATTACGAAAAATTATTTGGGTAAAATACATGGATTCACTATGCTCAGATGGTAGCAAATCTGTCATGAAATCATTTATCTGCCCTCTCTCTTTCTGCTTGCAAAGACCAGTGTACAAAACACTAAACATTTCATTTTAGCCGGTGAAAGCAGCGCTCAGCACCGGCTAAAATGCCAAACGTCTACGGCAGCAGGTCATATCAGCTGTCACTAATTAAAGGGAAAATGTGCCACCTTTTATGTGGATGTCCAATCAGTGTTGATGGTAAATGTAGTCGATTGAAACAATAAATTCCTCAGTGTGTGCTGTATTGACTGCTTGTTCTTCCTGAATGCAGCGCCCGTCATTTGCCACGACAGTAGTCTGGCATTGCCAGACCTTCCTCTGCAGCGCTATGTCTAAACAGCATTCGTGCTCTGGTTTATTGGCATTTCTTTAAACCAATCACAATCGTCTTGGGTGGCGCCAAGCAACGCACGGAGGAGCTGCGATGGTGAAAGCTCTGTCACCCCAGGTATATATGGTATATAGACAAATATGACAGTGACATAGTTGGAGGCAAGGAGGAACTAGAGGCTACTTCAGCTTGGATTTCTCCAGGTAGCCAGAGGGCGTGCTCTAGATGCCACTCAAAAACACAACTTCCTTGTTGTCTTCTCTTGTATTACAAGCTAGCTGCGTTTCCAAAATATTGGTAGAGGATGTTATGGACGAGGATACAGTGTTTTGGCTGACTCTGATGTTCAGCCGTAATTATTCAAGCCAGAGTATAAGGCAGAAGACACGGAGTGGAGAAAGGCTGTGGCTGAGGATATGGCCGGCGGCGGCGAGTTTTTTTAGCATTAAAAGCGTAATTTCCTGCATTCTGGTAAATTTGTATGCTAAAATGTATGGTGGAAATGTCTTCATTTATGTAAAGGAAAGCACTTAATTCACGCAGCGGGTGACAATTCAAAATATAAAAGTATAATGGAATATAATGCAGTAAGGCTCTCAGGCATTCTGTATTGCTTTCAAATATTCTCCTGTAGATCAACTTTTCTCATTTAATGTTAACACACATGTAGGCATGATTTACCCTCCCCCTCTTTTGTGTCTTATGTTTGGGGAAGCAACCTCTTTAAATGTGCCTGTTCACATCAATGATACATATACTAATAATACTAATTCATTTATAAACCCCTGGATTTAAAAAGCTTGGCGAGTGTTTCAGCAAGATTTCTGCTCATGTTCAAAACTTCCTGCACATTCAAAACATATACCACATACTGTATATGTGCTTTCTGTGTTCTATTTTTCAGAACATATTTAACAAATTTGCTTTTAAAAACGTGATGGGGACAAAAAGCTATCACTTCACAAAGTGGTGGGGAGTGGGACAGTCCCCAGCATCCCCCGGCGTCCCCGGTGTAAATGACACCTATGGTTGTTGCTGTCTTGGTTCACGCTGGTTCAGACTACGGAGCCTCTGTGTTTTTATTTATACCTGCACGAGTGTGGGCGCAACTCATAATAACCCTCGGCTACATTAGGTTTTGGCTGGGCACCATCAGTTGCTTGCAAGCAATGCATCCTGGTACATGTAGGCACTGCCGGGACGGCTCCGTGAGCAGGACAACTCGGCTTTTCTCTGTCAATATAGCACGCCCTGAGAATTGACTACATTGACCATTAACTGTGACTGGGTATCCACATAAACAGTGGCGAATAGGGCTGCACGATATGAGGAAAAGTATAGGCATAGTATATGAGGTAGCCTATAGTATAGGCCTGTAACAATTATTAAATAATTGTCTAATTGCAATTTTTTACATAATCGCCATTTCTTTGTTTAACTGCAATGAAATGCATGATGCAATGCAATGCAAGATGTATCCTGGGATTCATTCAAAACTTTCATTTGTTTAAAAAAAAGTAACAAATGAATAAATACTTTGTAAATATGACTGAAAGAGACAATTATATTGTTAATCACAATTATTTTTGAGACAATTAATTGTACAGCAACATTTGGAATTGTTACAGCTCTATATGCGATAATGTTGTTGAATATCGCGATAACGATATTGCTTGAGATAAATAGATACTAAAGTGTACTCAGTTCTGCTGCTTTCAGGATTCTGCTGAAATACAACAAATGCTTGTTGCTTGAACGAAAGAAAATCATTTCCAACATTCTTTCATTGAACTAACTAAACACTGAATTGAACGTTAAAGGCACCACTAAAAGAAGAATGACATTACATTTTAAAGTGCAGTTTTCTACTGATATTTTCTTTCAACTAACACAAAAAACCTCTGAGTGCCTTTCACGTTGTGTTTATTGTGCCAGTTGATATCGCGATGATGGGAAAAAAATATTTTATATTGTGCAGCCCTAGTGGCGAATTGTCCCTTTAAGGTTAAGTCCATGACATGTCAATGATCTCATCTCAAAGAACAGCTCCCTTAAAAGGAGGGGAAATGGGAAGAAAACAAAACAGCGGCTCCCAAATGGATAGTTGATTGGCGGAGTGTGATTATGAGCTTCCCAAACACTTCAAGAAGAAAACCCGGATTATGTCAATGTCCCTGAAGTCATAAGTGCATCAGGCTCTAGCCCCCACCCCCACCTAAGTACCTCCAAGTAAGAATAATTTAACACAGCCTATCTTGTCTAAGCCCATGCCCTCAATTCCCGTCTGTCCACAGCTTTATTTAACTTTTTTTTTTTTTTTTTTTTTTTTTGAAGGACAGGTTTAGAAGGATATGTGGCTGCGGTTGTTGTTGACCGCTGCTTGCAACATCTGTCAGCAGCACCGGAAGCAAGCTGTGTTCGCTTACAGCAGTGGTTTGGTCTTGGCTAACTGTGAGGCAAGACTGCCGTGTACCGTAGCCTTTAGCAATCTTATATTCCCAGTTTTGGTAACTGTGGACCCCGTACAACCCCTGACCTTAGGAGACCCTTTCAAAACTCATTAGTTAACAGCAGCGGGGGAATTTTTTTTCAAAGCAGACATTTTGAAATTACACAGCTTTCAACAAACAGGCAATGTTCCATCTCCTCCCTTCAGAGGTTACTAAATAAAACATCCATAACAACATGGACCCTGAACCAACTACTTCTGGCTGTTGTATTTATTTTTTTAAACCAAACAGCACAAAGGCAGTTTCTGATTGAGTGGCATAATAAAGAGAAGGAAATGTCTGCTAAATGACTGTAATGTGTGTCAAATGTAATGTAATCAAATGTGCATTAAGCATGTTTTTGTAGTAGATGGGGGGGGGGGGGGGGTGGCTTCTGCTTCTAAATGACCCATCTCAGTGTAGTAATGGGTCTGTTGTGCTAAAATATGAACAGAGCCTTACGCATTCCTGTACACTTGATGAATTATGCTAAGACCTTTATTTTGAAAGGTGTGTTGGTGTGTTTGTGGAACATGATGAATGTATATTCACTCTCTTTTCGTTCTGTATTTGGTCTCCACCGACTCCTGAGGGAAATACTGTATCTGTCTCTTTAGCTGCTAAATGCTCCACAGTGTTTACAGCTCGTCTCTGTGTGTCTGCTGTTTGCTGCTGAGCAGGTAGTCTATAGTGGGGTGTTAGAGCTTTTTCACTGAAAACAGCTGCCTGCTGTGGCCAAAAACGGCGCTATGAGAGTGACAGACAGCTAGTGAGCTGAAGCTCACTATGAAGCTGTCATTCTCTGTAGGCTCATGCCTAACTGACTCCTTTCACATTACACGCTAGGGCTGCACGATATGAGGAAAATATGCAATAACGTTGAATATTACGATAATGATATTACTACATAAACATAAACCACATACTCAAAGTGTCCTCTGTTCTGCCTTTCTGCTGCCTTCAGTATTCTGCTAAAATACAACAAACTGCTTCTTGAATTTTTGAAAACAATAAAAGAAAAGAATACCTACATTCTATTATTGAACAAATTGAACATTGAATTGAACATTAAAAGGCAACACTAAAAGAAGACAGTTACATTTTAAAGTGCAGTTTTCTACTGATATTTTCTTTTAACTAACACAAAATCTCTGAGTGTCTGAGATATGTTGCTGCCTGTCGCCATGTGTTCATTGCACCAGTTGATATCGCGATTATGTTAAAAAAAAGATATATTGTGCAGCCCAATTCCACGCTGTTTTCACACTGCCATTTGATACATTTGCATTATAAAAATCTAAATTATAGTTGCATTGTACAAGTCTAACGTGAATTTCTTTATTTTCTTTGTTTTTGACTTTTATTTAGTTTATTAGTTTGATTCAGTTTAATGATTAGAAGAGAAGTTTGTTTATCTGAGCATGTGAGTGGCTGTGTAGCTGAACAGAACAGGGAAAAAACTGGAAATCCCCACTAATGAAAAACTGTAATACTGTCTGTTGACACCAGACCCTTCTTCTCAGTTTTAACTGAGAGTGGGTCTGGGGAAGGTTTGTTAACAGCTCATTTCCAACGGACACCACTCAAGTGCCTCTGGGTGCAATTGGATAGTCCTTCAACCAATCAGACCAACGATCCGGGTGACGTAGCAGCGAGACTGGCATCGGGTTGATGCGCTTCGGTGGCCGTCATGTTGAATGTAAACAAAAAGCTGCTTGCCGTCACTGCGCTATCGTCATTGTGTAAAGCAACGGTTGTGATTGGTGCCTCGATTTGGAAAAATTTGAAATGGGCTTGAACGGGCTCTTGGCCAGACGGCCAGAAATTTGCCGGACGTTCGTCAGGGTTTTCCCAGGCTAGAGAATGATGGCATTCTTGATCAAAAATTAAAGTTGCTGATCATTTTGATCAAATAATCAACCGATCAGCTAATTGTTTCAGCTTTACTAGAGTGTACTGTTGAGACCATGTTGGCGTTACCATTTAGTGCCTCTGACCATGGTGTTACACAGGCACAGAGAGCATTATGCAAGAGAAACCCTGTGGCTATTTTCTGTCTCTACGTTTGCAGGTATGTGTGTTCATGCCTGGCTATTTTGTGTATAATCATTTTGTGTATTTTAGAAATATTGGTGTGCATACTAAGCTATTTTCTCTCTTTTTCATTTTGGACATTCCTTGGGAAGTCACAGAGAACATTAACGCAAGAACAACCCTAAGAATGCTTCGTTTCTGTAAGCTTGATGCCATCTGTGGTGCTTTGCAATAAAGTGCTGAAAGACCGTCCACTGTACAACACAACATCTCAGGTAACTTCTCCTCACAAGTTCAGAAAAACTTCCAACTGCTTTTCCAGCTTCAATTTTACAAAGTAGTTGGGATCATTCCCATGTGTCTAATGCCCTATAATAACCTTTTATAATAACATATCAATTAAATCAGTTTTGAGACAGGCCTTAAGAGCCACCTGAGAAGCGTCCTGTGGCTCTCTTGGCTGTAAATAGTCATTAGCCAGTGTACTGTCAAAGCCCGGCTACAGTAGCGTCACAGGCAACCCCAAATTAAGTGATGGCTTCGAGGCTGACTCCGCAGTCTTGTATTTTGTGTGCAATTCAGCAGCACAAGCAATTATTATGACTTGGGGCAAAGCAGACAGAAATCATGATAATGCCTCCATAAATATACTATTGGCTTGTATTTATTTATATAATAAACATAGTGCCTCGCTGACGGAAACACTTAAAGGGCTACAGGCAAACATCAGCTGATAATAACTCTGTCTAATGCAGCCCATATGCAAAACAACACACAAAACCACGTTTTACTGTCCACCAGAGATTCCTCACAAGTTGCAGCCATCAATGTCACTACGCCCATGTGTGTAGGGTGTTGGAGGATGGGGAGGGACAGAAAGAGAGACAGAGGGACGAGGAAGAGAAAGATGAAGTAATAAAGTGTCTGTGTGTCTGTGTGTGTCTGTGCCTTTAAGAGTCCAGGGACGAATGTTGGGAAAGTCGCCCAGTGCCTTTCTCATGACCCCTGAGACGAGACCTTCTTCCTTCTGCGTCCACAGATGGAGATGGGACATCAGAGACAGGCCAGGGAATGGACAACCCCGCACGAGACACTGCTTTTCCCCATCTATCTTTGCCTGCAGTCATCTAATCGCTGCTCTCACTGGGAGGAGAATTCACAAATCCTTATTTGCATTTCAATTCCCGAGTGACAACAACACATCAACACATCTGAAAGCAACACACTACTAGTTATGGTACTCCTATGCCTCGTTTCCCAAATTTGAAAATGAATGTTTGTGTATAGTTAAAAATAGTAGTGACTCGGTGAATGTGGGGCAGGAGTTGCAACTTGTCAAACCTCTAATGGTTAGCCTGCCCTGAACGTGCTCTTCACGGGTCAAAGCAGACTTTAAAATACGCTGCTAATTCTGCAGTGCTCCACATTTTTTAATCACAGCATTAATCCCGCCAATGTGACTTTAATTAAGGTAATATAATTAGATGAAGGTGTTTACCCGACCCCAGGCCTAACTGCAGTATTTTTGGAATCAAGCTAAGATTGAGGTATCGATGTACATGCCAGCGCCTCTGTATGAAGTGACTGTTGAAGGTATAGTAAGTGATGTTAATCCAGTACACGTTTTTATCAAATTCAGCGAATATCTCCTCACGGTCACCTCGCGCTCTATTTTCTGTGTGTGCTGCAAAAAAAATCTGGCGTTAATATAAATGGAAATATCAATGGAAAACAAACAGAAAGAAGCACATGAGCCACAAAACACTATTCCAGCCAATCAGCAACAGGCAGCGACAGTTGATGTTGGGAGGGGTGCAAGGGGAAGGCAGCATGTGAATGTGCCGGCCGGCCGGCCAGTAGTTATCTGTCCATGAATCTGGGGGGCCACAAAAGACCACAAAAGAAGCAACATGACCACAAAGAGTCGCACAATGACTACAAAGAGATACAAAACAACACAAACAGTAGCAAACAACAAGGAGATGCAAAATAACTACCAAATCCCATGACGTGGCGTGTATGTTTAAGTTGTGACGCTGCAGACTGCCGTCTGCTGTATACAGCGTAGACATACACATGGATAGCTCAAAATGCATACAGATAACATACACGCCACTTTCCTTTTACTTTTGGCGTGTATGATTACGTGAAGTCATGATATCACGTTGAAAGAACACAAAATTTCTACAAAGAGACAAAAAAAGACAAACAATATGCAGATTGACACAGAAACACAAAATGACTGCAAAGGGATGCTAAAAGACACTAAGAGAGACACATCTAATCTCCCTTCAGGTTCTTGTTCTCCGGGGCCTCGGACACAGAATAAATCCTTGGGATTACAAGAGACATTGGCACACTTGCACGGACTGACGATTTGGACAGCAAACTGCCTCGCCAGAGAGGAAAAAGTGCACTGTTGTATTTCTGTGTCATTATGCATGTACCGATAAATCCCTCAATCTTCTTCCTCAAATCAAAATTGCACCAGTTGCTGGGGACACGTACATGAGGACGGCAGGCTTCAAACCGCTGTAATCCTGACTCAAAGTAGAACGGGGCTTTGCCGCACATCCATTTGGTATTATTCTAAGAAATAGGCAATTAGAGATAAGGCTATAGTTGTAAGTTGGGCGAACTGCATTCCATGGCCCTCCATTCGGCAGTCTCAGGAGGCATAGAATATATTTCGGGATGAAGTGTCGTCAGGGTAACAATAGGGAGTGAAACAGGAAACAAACCAATGTTGTCATATTGTCATATATATATATATATATACACAGTATATATATAGTATGTCAGTATGCCAAGCTTTAAGGCATGCTATGTTATAGTGGGGGAAGGATCAAGGCCCAAACTGGCCCCGTGTTAAAATAATACATGAAGCTAAAAATAACGCTCGCAACCCTCTCATTCCCTTCTTTAAATCACGGAGAGTTGCCACAGAAAATCAGCAGTGAAAGCACAGCTTTCTTCTTCTCCCCCCGTCCCAATGGAGCCTTTGAAGCCTGTACGGATTGACCTTGTTAAATAAGTAAAGTCCAATGTGGGACCCACCTGGAAAACAAATGAAGATGTTCTTTTGCCAGATGGTGTGTCCAGAATAGAAGAGTAATTGTACAACTGTTGGTCAAGAGATAAGGCATGGCTTATACACCGTTGTTCATGGACAACTGGCCCAGCTTCAAGAGCACACGTACACGCACACACACACACACACACACACACACACACACACAGTGCTAATGCCAAGAATAAAAAATTAAAATTTAGATGTTTCCACTGCCCACTGTCCATCCTGTCGGAGCTGGGAACATCTAAAAATAGTACACATTTGGGTTGTCCAGATTTCCATTTGGGGGGGACCAAGTGTCGATGACATTGCTCAAACTGTTCTACTATTGCCCTGACAAACATACCAGCTTACTTACAATTTGGCTTGGCTTTGAGTTAGTGACTGAATATTTCTGTGATCCTAATCAGGCTGACCATATAACATGAATGAGTTTTCCTGACACCGGTCGAACCCTAACTACTGTACCGATGACTTAATCACCTAATCTGTCACCTTAATGACAGAATCACCATATCATCATAAGAGACACTACCGTGAATGAGGCCTATTCAAGAGAAAACAACATGGTTTGGATAAGGTGAAAGCGTTTGTGCATCAGGAACTACATTTATGACTTCATAATCTCAGAGAATAACAATTTTTTGCTAAATTCAAAACTTTAATCTGGTAAATTCTGAGTTTTTTTCTCAGCATATTATCCCCGCTCTCCGACTCCTCCATTTCTTTTTTTACCTACAGTGACCGCAATACGCCAAAACATTCAATAAGACAGGGGAATGCAACAGATGCTCACATTTGTAAACCTAATGATCAAATGTTGATTAAAAAATGACCAAAGCGGTACACACACACACACACACACACACACACACACACACACACACACACACACACACACACACACACACACACACACACACACACACACACACACACACACACACACACATATGGCCAAAACTCTTCTCAAAAACTCAGTATTCAGTCGAGTAGGGCTGAACCTTTTATTGTGGTTACAGTTTGATTTGCATTTTTTTTTGTTTTTTAAAAGTTTAGCTAAAGTTCTATATTCACTGAAAAACACACATAAAACATGTCATGGAGCATTATAACACGAGACACCATCAAAACTGCTCTATATTCTTATGCAAGGATGAGAACATAGATATGAATTGCCAGCAATCAATGTTTTTATTTTCCACATTTATCACAAAGCTAAAGTTATAATAATAAAAAAACAGCTCCAATAAACAATATCGGTACTTTCTTGTGAACTGAAATGTCTGATATGACTCAGTTCAACAACAGCATCTACATACTGCACCCTCTACCATCATGTTAAATAAAGTTATGAAAAGTAAATAAAAAAATGCACTGATATGTAACATTATTCCAGCATTTATCTTAAAAACAAAACAGTAAATAAAATAAACAGAGGAATGAAAAATGTTAAACCAAATGTTACACCAAACATTTAACTGAATATTGCACATTTGATTAATCGATGCCTTCACGATTAGCTGATCGCGTTCTTTCAAATCTCGACGATTCATCGTTCAGCCCTAGAGTCGAGTGAATCAAACAGATCAGTCAGTGGAGCTCTGAATTTGACCTTTTTCTTTATGTGACCACAATTGGTCTCTTGTGACGTCGGCTTAGATTCTCCACTGCTGTGATTTGTGACTAAAAACGCCAAATGAGCTCTTATCTTTGTTGTTGGTTGGAAGGATGTTCGCCCACTTCCTGCTCCAACACACTCGCCTGCATCAGGGACTCAGGGAGCGGTGAGCCTTCCTGTTGCCGCAGGCTGCTATTCATGACCACTTCCTGTCTATATCTTAACCACTCCGTGTTTTCAGGACACACCTGCGGGGCCATTGATGGTGAGTCCAATGTGGAGGGCAAGGTCAGCCACTGTGGTTTGTACTGTCCCCATGTACTGTGACAAAGAATCACAGCCTACTGCTAAAACTCCACGTCCCTCACTAATCCCTGATTGGAACTAGGGTTTGGTACCGAAACCCGGTTCCACTATGGAAATGGTTCCTATGCAACCGGTAGGAATCGGTCTGGACTAGAACGCAAATTTTGGTTCCTCATTTCGGTTCCACTTAACGCGTTGACTGAAATATTTTCCCTCTGTCGCTCCGAAACGGACATAAAGCATATTTACCATTCACTGCACGTGATCGCTAGTAAACACGTTACATCTTTGATGTCATTTTTCAATTTTTCAAGAATCGGTTTAGGAATCGGAATCGTTTTAAAAGTACCGGTTCGGCATCGGAATTGTAAAAATCCAAACAATACCCAACCCTGCTTGGAATGCCTTAAAGGTGTCTAAACCATTATGTCCTTGAAACTAAGAATTATTTTCAATGTCGATCAATCTGTCGATTATTTTCTCGATTAATCCATTTGTTGTTTGGTCTGCCGGTCAGAAAATGGTGAAAAAAATATCGATCAGTGGTTTAGGGCTGTGCTATTAATCAAATTTGTAATCGTGATTACGATCTTGGCTCCTAGCGATCACAATAGTAATCGAGTAAATCGATTATTTTGCACGTTACGTTTTGCCAGTGAACTCTTAGGGCTGATTTATGCTTCTGCGTCAAATAGATGGCATACCCCCGCAGACCCCTCTGCGTCGCCGGGAATCCCCCTCCGAGCCCTCCGCCATAGCTCAGCGTGCACCTCCAAAAATGTGTAATTATGCGTCGAGGCAACGCAGACCGCAAGGACTGTGATTGGTCAACTCGTCCTGTGTGTTGATAGTCGGTGTTTCAAGCAGCCTACTGTGGGGAGTAGTAACCTGCTAGTTCACTGACATTAGCTTTTTAAAGAAACTCAGACATATTTTGATTACAATGACGGGGTTATCCGTTTGTAAAGTGTCTATATCAGTAACATTTTGAAATTAGCACTTCGCCAGCAAGCAGTACTTTGTGGGCAGTTGTGCTAAAGTTTGCTTGCTAACATAACATAAACTGGCTAGCAGACACCTCAGACGCAACCCCGACCCAGAACTCCGAAAGGGTCAAGACGCCGTAGGTGCGACGGCTTAGCTACGGCGTGGAGTTGACACAGAAGCATAAAACAGCCTTTACTTGTGTCTTGGGTTCTGAATGAAAAAAAAAAAGTTCAAACAGGAAAAGTATAAAGGGAAATTTTACAGTTCAAGGTGTTTCCACTGTTGATTTGTTTCACTGTTTTTTAAATTAAAAAATTGCAAGTTGAGTAATTGAATAAAATAATTGAATAAAAAATAGTGTTTAATAATCGTGATTATGATTTATTTCCCATAATCGAGCAGCCCTACAGTGTTTCCCAAAGCCCAAGATGATGTCCTTAAAATGTCATATACACACACATACATACATTATATATATATATATATATATATATATATATATATATATTATATATATATATATATATATATATATATATATTATATATATATATATATATATATATATATATATATATATATATATTAGGGCTGTCAAATGATTAAAATTTTTAATCAAATTAATCAGAATTTTCAGTGGATTAATCATGATTAATCACTATTTGCAATTACACCTGAATCCTAACCATTCTTTTTCTGAAATGCATACCAAAAGATACTAGTGCTGTCAAGCAATTAAAATATTTAAATTGCATTAATGTCATAGTTAACTCGCGATTAATCGCAATTAATCGCACATTTTTATCTATTCTAAATGTCCCTTGATTTCTTTTTGTCCCATTATATTTTCTCATTTTTATTCTCTTATCAGCATGGAAAAGTAGATTGGCTGCTTTGTGACTGTTTTTTTTATTGAAAACAACATTGTCATATACGTTATGTTCAATTTCACACTAACATTCACACTTGGAACTAATAATCTGTCACATAATGTAACGCTGTTACCTCGATTTTCCATTGCAGGTAGTACTGCAGATAGTACTGCAGGTAGTCCTGCCTGAGGCGAGCGCTGCTCGTCCTACTGTCTATGGGCTCATAGCGTCGTCAGCAGCATAGCCGTTGCCATAGCAACTGGTTTCCCGTGACTCATTTCCTGGTTCTCGTTCTCGTTCATAACCAACGTAAAATCAAGGAGAGGGTTTTCCTGCTCCAGGTTTCCCACCGTGGTCAGAAAGAACAGAGGAGACACTTTGTTTCTCTCTCTGACTTTAGAGTTACTACTCGCTCCGAAGCTAATCGCCGTGACGAGCCTACTAGCTACGCGGCTAGCAAGCTCAAACCATACTGTCTTTGGCTCAAACCGGCCGCGGCGGCCGCGGCTTGTGTCTGTTTTGTTTCCGGTCTGCGAAATTACAAGACCCGCCCTTCAATCACTACTATTGGCCAGGCGTCCAAGGTAACGTAGCCCCATTAGTTCAGGTCCTATCCCCTGACCAATCCACTATCCTAACTACTCGCGGTGAAATGCCTAAACCAAACCAATCAGCTGCTTCGTAGGGCGGGACATGGCGTGGCCATAGACAGTTAAAGAAGTGGACTAACAGATCCCGTTGCTCTCTCTATGCGTTACTCGTGCGTTAAAAAAATTACCGGCATTAAAATGGGTTTGCGTTAACGCCGTTAATAACGCGTTAAACTGACAGCCCTAATATATATATATATATATATATACACATACATACATACATACATATACATACGGAGGATTGAAGAAACTAGAAAATATTCACATTTAAAGGCCCTGAACACCCACACAGGGGTTTTGAGTTAACCTGGCTGATTAGCCCTCTTCCCAGGACTGTGCGTATAGACTGATTGATTGACATCTTCCTGAGTCACTTGTTAGCTTTGTTGCACCAGTTAGGGCGGGACAAATGACAGCTTTACCATTCTAATTGGTATAACAGATTTGTGACCTAATAAATTCCCATCTCAGCTCTGACCCACTTCAATTTAAGCAGAGGTCTAATCAACCAGATTAAGTGTGTGTGTGTGTGTGTGTGTGTGTGTGTGTGTGTGTGTGTGTGTGTGTGTGTGTGTGTGTGTGTGTGTGTGTGTGTGTGTGTGTGTGTGTGTGTGTTCAGAGGCTTTAACAAGCTGGACCTTATCAAAATAGTTGGCGATTAATTTAATAGTTGACAACTAATCGATCCATCTTTGCAGCTCTAAATGTCATCACTCTGTGTGGTAGAATGGTAGCATTTCCTCAGGTAACACGGCTCCCTCTGGGTGTAACAAGTAAGCCTGGGATTGCCTGTGTCAGCGCACGGGATTGTTTTGGCAACAGTGCCGAAAAGCACACACAGGCTTCGGGCAGCTGAGATCAAATTCAAGCAAAATGTGAAGCTCCTGCTCGCTTTCATGTCTCACAGGCCAAATGAAAGTCGCCACAGGCCTGTCTGTTGGAGTTAATACGCACTCACCTGAAGCAGAGACTTTCCCTATCTTAAATGGATATCTCCTGGTTTTCACATATGAGAGCAGGATGCTCAGTGGGAGAAGTCTGAGTTCAAACTGAGCGTTAGAGGCATTCACACTGTGTTTCCCACAGGTTGAGAATTTACTTGTGGGTTGTGTGTGGCGCAGGATGTGACGGCGCGGCGCGTGATGGCTGGGTTCAGCGATAAACTAGTCAAACCAAGGTTTATGAACTAATTATTGAAAACAAAAACAAAAACGACTACATAATATTAACAGATACTCTGAACTATTTACATAAACTGCCATTATAAAAAGGAGTTTCTGTTGATGCTGAGAGTTAAGACAAGAGGAATGATAAAATGAGGATGTGAAAATGCATGACCAGTGAATATGAACTCACAGCAATGCCTTGTTTCCATTTAAGGATGTTATTCTGTCAAATCAGAAGCATGGGCCTTTATATGAGCTCGGTTTCTGCCACACACTTCTCTCAAGAAAAAAACTATCTCACTTCCCTATCTTTTGAAAAATCATGACAAACGGCAACAATCTTTTCCTGTGAAAGTGTAAAATGATGTGCTCCCCTCTGGATAACGCTGTTCATATTTTTACCTGATGAATCATTTAAAACTTCTCATTCTTTTAAAACATTTGCAAAATACCCGTTCAGCTGCCCCATGCCCTAATTTGTAAATCCAAGAGGCAGCAGGGGGAAAGTAGGCTGCTTGCACTGTACAGCTAGTGGAAGTAGGAGTTTAATACATTGCTAGAGAGAGTGACGGCTGAGCCAATGTTGCAGCAGCTATAAAGGGATTATTTCCCCCTGGAAGACATAATCATGTGTAACAGACTTGTTTCAAATCCTGTGTGAAACAAACAGGTGTTTCAGCTTTTTAAACCCAGCCCATCCATCCTCTGACACACATCCAGGAGAGAACCCCCCCCAGGAACAGAGCATCTCTGTTATTTCCTTATTAGTTGTTAGGCGAGGGTGAATCATGTTTCAATACCATTCATCTGAGAAATACACTTCACGTATTTTAGAATGGAATGTGGAGATTTTGTTTTTTAAAGTGTACTAAAAATGGGCAAAAAAATCTCACAGAAGATATGCTTCTGCTTTGATTTGCTGGTCCAGTGGATGAACATGCCAACATGTGTGTTGAATGGAGGTATACATATTATGAATGATATTATGAACCTGCTAAACCACCTGTTTAACAGGCCATTGGGTTATGGTTATGGTTATGGTTAGGGCAACCTGTCTCAAATAAGACCCTCATCATTTGGGACACTCAGTTTTTGGAAAATACTTTGGGACATTAAACAGCACGTATACCTGTGAAGTGTAGGCTATACAAAAACATACATAAATACACACTTAAATAAACTAGAAAAATAAGCTGTTTACTGACCTGAGAGCCCCCACAGAAAGGTAAATGAGAGCAAAGTAAGTTTCCTGGAAGTAGTGTGGACCTCCATGGTTGCTGCAGCCACAGTTTGCACTGCTCGGTGTGTTACTGTCCTTCACCCGGCTTTATATGGGAGCTGAGTCTCGCCTCAGGCGAAACTCTTCCAGTCTGTCAAGGGCTTTCTCTTCAGTCTCCCGGCGGCGGAGACGGAGCGAGCCGGGGAAGGTGAGGGACACTTCGGGGAGGGGGGGGGGAGGAAAGGTGGAAGCCGTCTTATCCCACAGACGCACGGATCCTCTGCTCTGACTTTGCGGTGAGATGGTAAGAAAGTGAAGCGTAAATTGGATCCGCACCTCCGGCACTGAAGCTCTTCGCGACTCTCGGCTGCATCTGCTGTTCCCTCCAACGAGGCGGCAGCGAGTGGCTACAACTCCGCAAGTTATCGTCCTCTATCACCCAGAGACAGGAGGGGGGGGGCAGAAGAGCCTACCACCTTGCTGGCATCAAGTTGTCCTGAGTATTAATGACAAGTTCCGGCTATGAGCTTCAAAATAAAACCCACTAGTTACGTACACGGTTTTGGTGAATGCTTTGCGTGACCGTCCGCTCTTATTTTGAAAGCAAAGTTGACTGACATCCGGTTATTTCGCGCCACCTTGACGCAGGCACACCTGTCCTCTTTCGCAGCGTCACTGTACAGTACGTGCAGGTGCAAAAGCTACTTTTCATGTTCAATTACAAGATGGTATAATGATCATTTTGTGATCATATGATATGTGTAGGCCTACCTCTATGCAGACTTTCATTGTAGGCCTACAGGGAAACATGTTTCCTTATTGTGCATATGACAATGAAAAACCTTTGAAACTTCTGTAATATTTCTAAATCTATTCGCAAAATGTCACAAGCACAACACTGTAAAATAAGAAATATGATTACATGGTTGAACGATTCTTGTGTATTATTCAATATTCCTCAAAAACATTAACATGAATGGAAAATCAATGTAAAGCATAGTGGCAGCGGGAGTGATAAACCAATAATTACGTTTCTTTGTGAAAAGATGTGTGGATGTGTGAGTAAATTCATTGTGAAGGTCTCAGTCAAGCCTATAGTTTTCTCGAAAATACTTGTCATGAAATACACAAAAATAAATAAATTGATTATGACATCATAACCTCAAGTTCTATAAAAAAGTTAGTGAAAATGTCTCACCACTCAAATGGTATGAGCTGCATTTGTCTCTAAAAAAGATAAAGGGCAAACACGGCGTTTCAGTAATTCCAGGCGATTTGCCAATATCAAATACCCTGGCTCAAGCTTTTTCAACAATAACCCTATTTCCCAATCCACACAACTAAAGCTCCATCCTTCCCCCAGTCTCCCCGTGAAGATCCTCAGCTCCTGTCCTATCATGTGTGAAGAGGTGTGGGTCTGAAAGCACAGAAACACACTGGACTCAGCTTGACGTGAATTCCCAAGGTGAGCTCACCCCCTGATGTAAAAAAATATGGACTGACCTGTGCTTTCCGAGTTGGTCAGACCTCTTTATTACATTTTTCTGAGGTTGCCCACGTGCCTCAGCAACAAGGGGGAGGCTAATGCACGAGGACTGCTCAATTATGAGAGGTGACCAAGGGTTATGCCTGTGATTAAAACCAAAGAAGCAGGGTTCCAAGCCTCATGGGGATTAGATTTTGTTGTGTTGTTGTAAATTGCATCTTGGCCCCCGGCTGAAATCTACAACAGCATTCAGGGGGAAAGCTGTCAAAACAGGCTGGTTTTTATTTTTGCTGCAAAAATCATTTCAGTATAGGGCAGAGAGGCTAACACTGGGTCCTGGACTATAGACTTCTAATCCAAACAGACTAGTTCGGTCAAATGATGAGCAAACCTGACACCTGGAGGCCAAACATATTGCTTGTCCCAATTAATCATCTACAGCAGGGATCTTCAACAGGGGGTCCGGGGGCCCTTAGGGGTTCCTCAGTCAGTGCACGGGGTCCTCCAAATTATTGTTAATTTCTGAAAGTTTTTTCAAAAATTAAAACGTCTTAACATGAATCCAACATATTATTAGAAAACATAAATCCCCACTGCTTACTGGCCTATAGGTAAGGTAGTCACTAAGGCCATCCACATACACAGTTAATACTAAGGATTCACTGTGCTACATCATGTATGTTTAACATTTAAACATGAATTATAAAATCATGTCAACAATTATTGGGCTATTTAATAGCTTAGTATCCTATGCAAAAAGGTTTGAAGGCTTTAGGCTGCCCTACACATTATTGTAGGCTCAGTTTAATATGCAACTTCATTTTATACAATATATGTAGTAGGGGGTTCCTGCTCCATCTCTCTTTTAGTAAAGGGGTCCTTGGCTTGAAAAAAGGTTGAAGACCCCTGGTCTACAGTATGTACGGGAACATCTTACAATGCTCTTTTGCACTATTCCATTTGCACAAACTGTATATAGACTCTGTACTACATTCAGTATTTTTACTTGGACTATTGTATTGGTTTTGTGTTACTGCCATACCACTTAGACATCACCTTGCACATGTAATAGCCCTGAAAAGGGGAGTAGTTGAATGAAAGATGCACGGACACAAACTTTCCTCGGATATGTGTAATGACTGAAGAGAGGAAGCAACGTGCACCACAACATAGCTCAACAGTGTTATGTTCCCCCTGCTGGAGCCCTCCAGTAACTACAACACTCTTGTTTACACTGCTGCTAACACTGTAACCGCTGCAACTGACAATAACAACTTTAACCATAAACTGTGATATACCATTAAAATATGAAAATGCCAAAATTACTCAATATGAACCCCCAACTGCTGTTACCCAACTACTTCATCATATATATATGTTATACATTTAAAAAATATACAGGTTTAGATGAAGTGTTAGATTGGAAATTTACATTTCAAAATCATTTTTAAAACTATAAAAAAATCTATTTAGACCTTTCCCTCTTTCTGGGCCTCCTAGTGGTAAATGGGCCCTAGACACGTGTCTAGGATGCCTATGCCTAGATTTGGGCCTGTCCATGGGAAATCCAACAATGAGGAACAATACTGCATTGACCTCCAGGGAGAAGATACCAAGGTCTCAAGTACAATACGAGCAACCACGCGTATGCAGTTAACAGTGTTTGCTTTGTGAGAATCCAGAGTGACGCTCCCTACAGGCTGAGGAGAGGAGAGCTCAAGTGCAGTGGGATTTCACTTGTTAGGTCATCCAACACAAGCTCTTCTAAACTGAAACTACTGAACATATTTATGATGTACATGATACCTGTATCACTCCATCCTTAAGGCCTACATGCTATAATTAGACTGTACATTTTTTTGGACTTTGCCTTCCCTAACCATCAAAAAAAAAAAAAAATGGAAATGAGTTGCTTTGATGAAGTGAAATATAAGAATAAAGCAGATGAAAAAAAACTACTACAATGTGAGTAAAAGACTACAATGTGTAAATCTATTGCTTTTCATGATCAGATTATCTCAGATTACTCTATAATGTCAGTGTAAATCTACACATCACTGGCTTATACGGACGTTATCATCACTGCCCTAGATACTGTACTGATGGTTTAAAAAGCAGAGACTGGCTTACTGATCAAAGGTCTGTCCTCCTTCTGGACAAACTGTAAAGATACAGAGGGTGCAACGGAGGACACTTTGATCAGGTCAGGCTTTCTTTAAATTTCACGGTTTGTTTCGATTCCGCTGGGAATTTCGCCGGATGTCCCTCATTTTAGGCCGGATGTCCGTCACCTTCCTCTTTCTTTGTGTTGGCGTTCTAACCTCCGGTAGATTTCTGAGGACTATGGTTAACTGCTCCTCAGATCTCTGCAGGGTAAATCCAGACAGCTAGCTAGACTATCTGTCCAATCTGAGTTTTCTGTTGCACGACTAAAACAACTTTTAAACGTACACATGTTCCACCACAAGTTCCTTCCCGAGGCTATTTTGCAGCGGCACCGATGCTCTGTCCGCCAAAGCCGATTGCGATTGGTTTAAAGAAATGCCAATAAACCAGAGCATCCCGGAATGCTGTGTGGACTCGCTAGACTTTCCTGCGCAGCTCTGTGGAGGAGGGTCTGGCAATACGAGTCTTTCTTTGATTTGGCTTCATGTTTTCATATTTCAGGGGGTTCACCTCTACAGTCTGCGCTAGAAAACAAGTCATTCACATAACTCTCATATAACAGCACAGCATGTATACGTTTGATCTATGATGACAAAACACACTAATGATGTTAAAATGTACATTTGGTGAAGATTCCTGCTGTTTCCCGCATAGTATTCTGCATGAATGAAACACACTGTGACCAAGAGCAAACAGGCCTATCAAATATACAACAGCAAGGTGTAATGTAATATTTATTCACATTATGTATGTGTAATTTCTGTCATTGAGTCAAAAATATTCAGCACCTAAAATATAATTAAAACGGGGAATGGCACAATGCAACATTAATTATTAACTTACTGCCTGAGCCAGACATTTCATTCATAACAAAAGGGAAGTATAACAAACGCCTTTCTCTTCGTTTTGGTGTTTGAGTGAATACACTGAGTTTTGTTCATTCGGTTCTCTCGTTAAAATGCCACATATTTGTACAAGTTAAAGTCTTATGACACTGTTTTTGGATGTCTAAAAGATATGTGTTCCAGTTCCAAAGGCTAGTTCCTAAAAGCTCAGTGGCAGCCACACATTGTCTCCCTCAGTGGCACCTTTAAATTATGAGTCAGCCACTGGACCATGTGGGGAGTTTAGCAATAGCTATCTGTGGCCATCTCCTGGCCACATGGCTGAATTACAGCTTCCAGGTCTCAACACACTCATTAATGCAACTACATCCACTCAAAATCACACAATCACACAATGCTTAATGGTCCACCCGTTCAAAATAAGTTATTATTTCTACAAAGAGTACATCCTGTCGAGGGTGTAGGTTTCTTTTCAACATTGGGGGAGGGGGGTACACATCATAACCGGGGGGGCGGGGGGGTCTGGGGGTCATGCTGCCTAACACTTTGAGGGTCAAAAACACTTCTATTTCCTGCATTCTGGTGAATTGTCATGCAACAATTTGTGCCTTTTCTGCATCCATATATGGTGCAAATGTCTTCATTTACATTAAGCAAATTATTATTTTATTATTATTAATTAGGGGTCCAAGCCCGAGGGTGCTGGGATCCTACAAAGGCAAGGCAACGCGGATCCTAGTACCAGCGAAATCTCTCTTTATTTTTCACTTCCTGTTGTGTTCTTTAACGCCCCCGATGTAGCAAAGTAGACACAGTTCTTGTTCTCCGTACATGTATTGAGGCCCCTGAACAGAGGTTTTACCTCTTTTGTGCAGTGGGTTGTCTTTCATATTTTTTTAAAGGGGACAAATCTACCTCTTTCAAATATAGGGGACACATCCCCTGCATCGCCCCTAAAATCTAGCCTATGCATCCTGTGTTCCGGCAGTTAGGAATCGCTCTGCATCAAAGCAAACTAACAAAACAAATAAATAATAGAACAAATAAATATTAAAACATAATAATAAAACAAAAAATCCCCCCTCCAAAAAGTCAAGAAAGACAGCTAAAATGTTTAGGGTGAGGCTATTTGCACCCCTGGTACAATTAGCAGTGTATGTTATTCGTACCCTGGTGCAATTAGAAGTGAATGCTATTCGTACCCTGGTGCACACAGCAATGTGTTCTATTAGTACCCCGTCTGGTACAAATATCAATGTATGCTATTCGTACCCTGGTGCAATTAGAAGTGAATGCTATTCGTACCAGTGTATAAATTACAAGTGAATGATATAGGCTACTCTATATTTACACACAGTTATCCAGACCTACTCATGTATTACACCTTTTTGGAATATTTCTCTGTGGCCTAAATAAAATCGTTGCAGTGTCCACTATTTCGCACACTTCCAAGAGACGTTGATACATACACTTGCGTGGTTCTTGACCTGGGGGGCAGGCTCTGACTTGTGCAATGGCATGCAAATTATCCAGTCCAAAATGAAAGAAACAAGCTCTCTTCACTGGGGAATCAAATCCCAGACTCCTGGACCATAGCTCAGTGTTCTAACCAATCATCTAACAGTTCTTGTACAAGCGTTGACCACTTGGTGTCTTTAAGCCTCGGTTGCTAAATAACCATACTGTATAAAAAAAAATACGTACTAACAAACAAACGGTTGTATGCTTTCACTGAAGACAGAAAGTGCAACTGTAGTATCCATTTTCCGCTAGAAATTCAATTGTTATAAACTTTAGAGACAAAACCTTAATATGCCAGTTTCTGCTGTCAAGGAAGATGAACGTCGGCCATGATTTCGGTGCACGCGAGCAATGTGTTTTTGCTGTTATGTCACAGGGTGTGAATAGCTCAGCTGTGTGGCCTAGGATATTCGTAACGGGGGTGCAAATGGACACTGAAATGTTTACCAGGTTTAGTTTTACCATTTTTGGTTTAGCACGTTACCATGCTAACATTTGAGAATTAGCACTAAACAGAGTACAGCTGAGGCTGATGGGACATACGTTTTGCAGCTATTTGCCCATAAACCACTGGCAAGCTGACCTGATGATGGCGCTAGATGAAATGTCAGAGGATCACCAAAGTCATTACAATTCATCCTGAGCATCCGTCCAATTATTGCTTCACATTTCACCGTGCAGCTGGCGGCCCAAAGGCCATGCTTAAAATAAAATTAAAAAAAAATACCAAAACTATCACCTCATGCGTTGATCACTGGGGAGTCAACACATCAGCAGGTTTGTCAGCCTGTACTGTATATTGTAGATAATAAAATTAACCCAAAAAACAAGAGGTGATTATTTGGCTGCTCTTCTGACTGTGTCAGTCTGTGTTCTGACTTTTTTTTGCACCACTAGAACATGAAATAAAAAACAGATAATTGAGGACATGATTCATGTGTAAATAAAGCCGATTCTAAAGGGCACACGTGAGCTCCAACAAACACACACAAGCCCGTTTTCACTGTGTGGCAAATGACAGTGAGTGCCCCATTTATTGTTTTTTCAAACATGTAAACATACAAGACGGTGACTCAAAAACAATCGCATACAAGACATGGTGTCAACCAATAAAATAGAAAATATCATATTTATCTTTATATACTGTATACCCAAACAAATGAACAATGCTAGATTGCAAAAGCTGGAATGCTCAAAAACATCAATGTTTTTTTTTTTTTAAATATATATTATAGATATATAAGGTAGATTTCATATGTACATAGATTCAATATGGACTTCTCCACCGTTTGACTCTCCTCTACACAGTCCTTTCCTGGCACATTGCACATAACCTCAGGAATCATGTTCAGAAAGAATTGAATTATTGGGACCCCTGCAGTTTATGGTGTTTTAAGCCCCCAACGTCGTCTTCCAGGCAGCGCTGCCTGGAAGGCACTAGGATTTGGAAACGGTTAGGGTTAGGTGCCTTGAAGTTGTCTTTGGGGGCTTAAAACAACATTGAGCGCAGCTTTTAGTCCAAACCTGACTAGAAGTCGTAGATCAGCGCACGCCACTCATAAGTAGGATTGGGCATTGAGAACCGGTTCCACCATTGGAATCGTTTGGTTTTGAATCCGATCATCGGTTCCAAATTTAAGTTTTGCTTCCCGTGGCGACCACCACCGTACTTCCAGTATGCCCTTGTTGTGTTGAAGCCATGGAGCATGGTAAGCAGCGCTCTAAAGTGTGGCTTTATTTTATGTTGAAAAAAAGCCTGGTCAAATTGTAAACCACCATTGAATCAAAATAAAATGTTCCTCTTATCTGTGAAATAAGCATGTGACCCCTTTCAACTCCACCCCTCAAAGAATCGGAATTGAGAATTGATAAGAACCGGAATCGAAAGGAAGAATCGGGATTGGAATCAAAATGGTTCAAATCAAAGCGATGCCCAACCCTTCCCATAAGCATGACTGTGTGTTATCTGAAAGACTGGTGCATTTAAAATACCAGTATGTTGGAGGTGCTGGTAACTCATCAACACAGCTTCTGTCATGTTGCTCTACTGATTCCCACAACCCCCACTGCTGCAGCTAGAGATGCTCCAAAGTACCAGCCTACCAATACATACTTACCAATACAGGATTACTGTATACTTCTACTATATCAGGAATTGTTTATATAAAGTTGTTTGTGTAAATATGATTGTTTTATTACTATCATTATTATAACTAATTCTATTCTATTTTTCCATTTCCTATACTTTATGTATATTTTTTCTCCTATGTCTAATGTGTATTTGTGTTATTCTGATGCATGTACGTTTCTTTTGAGCTGCTGTAGCACTGGAATTTCCCCAGTGTGGGATTAATAAAGTCTATCTTATCTTATCTTATCTTATTTGTCATTTCGGCTGATACCATGGCACAACAAACACACAAGGAGTAAATGGATCATGACTGTACTGATCTGGCAGTGTTTCTGAATATCTATAGCAAAGACAACATGTAATGTTGTGTAACAGATGTTGCTTGTGCAGGAGCAAACCCTTAAACACCACCAACCAGGTCAAGCATTTGAATAGGGCTGGGTTAAAATAGGCGATTCTCCAATTAACTTTGATCTTTTTTTTTTTGAGTGATCCAATATCGTTAAACAAAATCCCCAAATCCATCCTTTAATGTATGCCTTTTCACCATGCATGTGGTGAATTAAGCCCCTTTTTGGGGTCAATTATAAATAATATTTGAGGGTTACTTTATGCTCTTACAATTTACAGCAGAAGTTCTCTGTGAATCTCTTTTATATCCGAGCAAAACTGGTAATGTAACTGAAATGTCCCTAACCTAATTGATATCAAATCCGATCTGAAACGTAATCACATCGGGACCTTGTGAATCGGAATCAAATCGATTGGGAAAATCATGGGTGATACCCAGCCCTACATCTGAATGTGCATTAGAGCTATAAAACACCATCCAACAAAGTCAGCAAGAAGACTGAACGGATAACAAGACAGTTTAAACAATGCGCTCCATTTGGTCGTAATGGCAATGGCCATGACCTGTAGGTGGCAGGTAGGACAATGAATCTCTCTCAGCTGATGCTGCAATATGCAATGATTTTTACAGCCTGTTCCATTTGGATTCAGCCATGGTAAGCAGTGTCTGTATTATTTACATCAATGTAAATACATGTTGTATTAGGTTTACCTGCTGCACAGAGCCGGCGTTACAGGTCGGCATAATGGGGAATGTTGTCGTTTATTGGTCTGAATTGAATTGGAGTGGAAGCCACGTCCAACCGGCCGGTTGGGTTTATCCACCGAGTGTTTACAATGCTGGATAAACTAGTATCCACATTGGTCAATACCAATTCTTTGCCTTTTCTCCCTAATTTGCATGGAAGCATCCCTAGCTGCAGCAGAGTTACACTTTCAAAACATAAGGCAAGAAGAATAAGCCGTTAACTCTTTGATGCTTTCTGAATTCAGGTCCAGACCGCAACAGTCAAAGCAAAGGCAGTTTTAAAATAAATACACGCTATGGTCCCCTCACTGCCTTGTTCGCTACATCCTCCTGAGGTAGACAGATGCATACTGCAGTAGTCACCTTTCCAACCCACGTTCCCTGATGAGGCAATATTTATCTACACTAAACAAGCAGCAGAAACCTTTGTAGTGCACAATAGCCTAAAATAATAAATAAGTATACTTCTTGGATGTTGCAGCTTTGTAATGCTTAAGCTATGCTCCCATATTTTTACAAAATGCATTTACCATATTGTGCACCATCAATCTTTTAAGACTTAAGAGTCAAATGAAAAATCTGTTCAATAGAGCTGAAAAGGCTGCAAAAAGATGCCAGACTCTTGCACACATCCATGCTTTATAACAGACAGAACTGGTCACCTTTCATGTTGCCTTGCGGGCTGTAAGACTTGTTAATTATATCTTTAGTCAATACAAATCTGAAACGCTGTGAGTGTAGTTATGACATTTCTTTGTTGTTGTATTTCAAGGAATAACCTGCAGCAGTTTCGAGGCACTCCACCAGGGAGCCTGCTGAGAGGAAGTCCAGCTCCACCTCAATGTATTTTATGTAAATAGCATAACGTTGAGATGAGTCCTCGCCTCCCTCCCCATTCTGGACATGTGTGACGTCGCCGTGGCAGTTCTCCTGCAGGAAACGCGTGATGGCGGAGGGTACCCCGCGGTGGTCATAGTGTTTGCCGTATCCCTGGAAGTGCTGGAAGAGACTCTGCTGTATGGTCCTGTCCTCCGCTATGCCTAGGTAGCAGTACGTGACTTTAGCCCCAGTCCTGTCACATCTCTCTGCCCCTTCTCCATCAGCCTGACTTTGTTCCCCGTTCTCTGAGCACTGAGGTGAACTGTGGTCTTCACCATCCCCCTGGGGAAACACGCGAGCCGTCTCGTAGCCAATAGCGTAGAGTCCATACGCCTTGGGGATGTCGCCAGGGAGAAGGTAGTGGGATGTGCCCTTGCTGCAGCCGGCTGCCCTGGACTGGGACACAGGGATCCAGTCCACCTCCATGTGCAGCTCCAGGCAGCGCGCCTCACTGATGGTAATGTCCAGGAACTTGTAGTAGACGTTCTTCCAGTTCATCTTCTGAACTTTGGTCATGATGATGCGGCCCTCCGGCTTCTCAGGGTTGAAGTACTCGCGGAGCCTCTTGCCCAGCGGCACCTGCGAGCTGATTTCGGCGTAGTGGTAGCGGACGTCCTCGCGCCAGCGCGTGTTGTAGCCCACGCCAAAGATGGCCAGCTTGTTGGAGAGGTGCAGCCGGGAGAACTCAGTCCATGTCTGGAAGGGCTCCCACTGCAGCTGCACCGACTCAAGGATACGCGTCACAGTCTGCATCGTGTCCCTTTTCCTGCAGAGAACCCAAGATACATAATAATGACGCAGTAATGAAACACGTTTTCCATTTTATTAAGTGCTAAACAAGCAGTGACCTGTCAGACAAAATAAATACCACCTTGTTAGCCTGGTTATGGGAGCTACTGTGGCTTAAAATATGTCTGTTACCTTTGCCTTTATGCATCTGGGATTGATGCATGGAATGTATAAGTGAAGCTAATACCTTTGGATTGGCCCATGGTGGCCATAAACCCCGCCCCTTTTATGTAAGCGGATGGGACATGAGCCAAACTAAAAAGATCGAAGTACAGGTCAAATAATTATTTCCCAAAGATGGTTTCTCTCATTTTAGGTAGTTCTTATGATGTTGATGTTTGTCTAAGAAGAAGTTTGGTTTTCATTGGGTAGTGAAACATCATGATTGACAGCTGTGATTGACTTGCGATTGGTCGAGCGGGTGTATGGGCGGGACTTTGATACCGTTGCTCCACCGCCCGATGTCAGATAAATTACAGTGGTGGCTTTTCAATAGCCATTTGTAAAGATTAGGCTAATTCACAACTTACAACACAACACTTTATATCAAACGTATTCAATGTACAAAGACAAAGTGAAGTCAGCCCTTGTTCTAGTTCACTTACTGGATTTGTTCTGTCAGCTCTATTTGAATCTGCAGAGCTCTGTTTTTAGGCACCTGGGTTTCTTCTAGAGAGAAGACAAACACACGTATTAGTTTAAAAAATGTCATTATTTCCGTGTCTTTTATTGCCATCTGTCCACTCCTTGCCAAGACACTCACCAGTCTCCATGTCTCCCTCCTGGAAGGCTGAGTCCAGCACCTGGTTGCACCAGTCCTCCTGGGAGAAGTCTTCCAGGGTGCTGCCATCAGACTCCATCTCCTGATACAGCCCGCTGCTGTTGATCAGCACCGGGGCACAACTCTGGGAGTCCCAGCCTCCCTGACCAAACACCTTCTCCAGCTGCTCTATAGTGTAGCTGCTCTTCCGTTTGCCGATGCCATGCTCCTTCACGCGGCTGTAGCAGCGCCGCAGTGTCTGTATGCGGTGGGAGGATAAATTAGGTATTCACTCAGCAGTGGTTCCCGCTAACGGTCAACTTTGTTGGGACAGCTCTACAGTACATGTGACTCACAGAGGAGAGATAAGATAACAAGATATAACACTTTATTGTCCGTAAGCATGGAAATTTGTCTTGCAATACAAGCTCCAACAATTAAAAAGACAACATGAAGAAAACATATCAGGCATCATTAAAAACATAAGTCATTATTATCAGCGTTTTCCCTAGGTTTGTGGAAGACTTAGGTGTGCATTCATTCGACTTAGGTGCTGCCAAAAACGCTGCGTCTAAGACTTAAAATGGCAGCGAAAACCCTGAATATAAACAGGGCCCAGCCTTGTAAGAGTAGTCATAAATATATAAATATATGCAGGAAAACTGTCACTTCTTTGGCCTCCTGTGCTGATTCAGCAGGGACACTGACAAGTGAACAAATGAATGTTTGTATTTGATGTTTCTGAAAATCTGGGACCCTATAGCTCCCCCCGGAGGGCAGGAGCTGGTACTCCCCAGTCAACACATGGGAAGAGTCCCGGGAGATTTTGTCAGCCAGTCTAAGATATCCTCTCACACTCTAATAGTAACGTAAGCTGGCTACCTACAGCGAGTGTAGGGAGCTTTCATGTTTAACAGTAATTACATTTGTCTGGCTGTGGACTGCAGTATGTTTTTCATGCACCGTTCTGATCCCATGGATAGGTATAGGCATCGGCCCGAGACTGACCTTATTAAGCAGAATGCGTATCGATCATCAATCCACATTTAAGACTTAATACTACTGTAGCTAGTAGAAATTAAGCTGCTGTTATTCAGCACTTCCTGTATGTGCTACGTCATAGCCTACATATTAATGTAAAGGCAGTGGAGAGCTATAACTGTGAAACAAGAAATGTTGACAATGCTATTTGTGGTTTGCTAACATTAGCAAAGATTGAATCAATATAGTTTTGTATTTTCTGTAGGGCTGAGCAATATATCAATATATTGTATCGATATATGAGACTAGATATCGTCTTAGATTTTGGATATCATAATGACACGTGTTGTCTTTTCCTGATTTTAAAGGCTGCGTTACAGTAAAGTGATGTCATTTTCTGAACCTACCTGTTATTTGCCCTTACCCACTTAGTCATTATATTCACATTACTGATGACTATTTATTAAAACTCTCATTGTGTAAATATTTTGTGAAAGCACCAGACGTCAACCCTACAATATCGACAATGATGTATTTGGTTAAAAATATCATGATGTTTGATTTTCTCCATATCGCCCAGCTCTGCTCTGTTTTTTCAAACAGGAATTTGATTGGAAAAAAATGCAAGGTCGAAGTTGCATCAAGGTCTATGACGTGTTTAATAAAGGAGCTCAATAAAGGGAGAGAGGCTCAGAAAACAAGGACTGACTTTAAAAAATAAATTCCCAACAGACATGTTTTAACATACAAATACTCTGCTTGGAATGGGAATTTGAGTTGAATTAACTGTACTGCCATTACAACAAACATTGTTAGGAATTTGCCTTGGTGAACTAATTCAACACAACATGCTAATAATAAACCATCATATAGGCTACATAAGGACATATTAAAATACACAACGTAGGGCTGGGCGATAAAACGATAACGACATGTATCGCGATAGACATGTAATCAATAAAAAATGCGTTCGATAAAAGTTCGCTAATTTTTTTTCTTCGTCGGAAGAAACCAGAGGTTTCAAAGCAAGTTTGGTTGCATGAACAAAGGCACTCAATCTCTGGTAGCCTAGCAACGTAGGGAGTGACACGCTAACAGCCAATCATGTAACAGTATTGTGTTTGGTTGCGCCATATCGTTGTCTCGTGTTGGATTCTTCAATAACAGAACCGCCGTGGAGTGATAAGTGGAAAATGAGTGCTGCACCGAGTGCGGAAGTTCTTGAAACGGGAAACGTCAGCTCGCCAATATGGCAGTTTTTTTGGATTTTATAAGTCTGACCGTAGTCAGACCAATGTCGTCTGCAAATTATGCAAGACCACCGTCGTCCCCACCGCAAACCTGTTTTACCACCTTAGCCGCGCTCACCCTTTGGAGCACAGCCGTGTTCGCCAGCAACGTCCAACAACATCTGCAGCTGGAACCCCGCACAAGCAGCAGAGCACCACGGAGAGGTACTCTGCATCAGTGCCTTATGACGGTAAAAGCTAAACGGTACAAATAAATAACGGAGGCAGTGGCATATCATATAGGCAAAGACATGCTTCCGCTGAGCACCCCCCCACCATGTACGGTTTAGGCTGTACCGTGACTGTTAGACGGAGAAAAATAATAACTGTTACTGTACTGTATCAGGTTTGTTTTTTATGTTACAGATGTAAAGTCTACCTCAGTTTTATTTCAATTTCTCCTATGTTTACAAAACACTGCACATATTTTAAAACACTTCATTCACCAGAAGTGTTCATTGTGATTTTAGACTTATGTTTACATTTGAATTATTTGAGTGTTTTCCATGGTTGTGTTGACATTTCTGCTTTTATAACTGAGAGGATTATAATTGGAGGAAGGTTAAGCTTAAAATAAAAACGTTTAAATTGAATACATTTTTTTCTCCTGGTCCTTATTTTAAATAGGTCATAAAAAATATCAATAATTATCGATATCGACTGATATGAAACACTTATATCGTGATACAGTTTTCAGCCATATCGCCCAGCCCTAACACAACGTATCATAAAATAAGCTAAAAACAATATACATTTAAATGCAAGGTTTGCAATTGAGAAGTCAAATAATCTAAAAATCGTTTAAACCTTGTGTTGTGCTCGGGTCAAATTTGACCCGTTTTCATAGTTTTTTTTTTTTTATATCAGAAATATGGGTTTTTTACAACAAAACTGCCCCAAAATAACTTGGATGCATGCATGTACGTTGTATGGAACCTATACAATATTCTTCACAAGTAAAATAAATGATTACTTCCATTATATATATATATATATATATTTTTTAAATATGTTTAAATGGTTTTAAAACAGTACCCTGACTCAACTTTGACATAAAACAGTGTGTGATTCACTCAACATCTTATGTATTAGTCCAGAGGACAGCTGTTCATCCCAGCACATGTTCTGTATCTGTTCACAGCACCAGTAATCCTACATGTAAAACATAGACAAGTTGAACATGATGGTTTGTCCACTAACAATTCAGAGGGCATGTTTTTTTCAGCTACAGCCTCATGTTACCTTGCATAAGAATGAGTTCCATGCAGCGAGGAAACATACATTTGGGAAAAAGAGAGCAATGGCATTGGATCGGAGTATCAGAATTGGTGCAGTTTTCCACTGTAAAAGAAGTGTATGTAGCATACATTACAATGCATGACCCCTATATATTAACTAGGGGCCATGTATTGTACTGCGTACTGAAAACACAACATGTATTATAAGGTGAGTGTAGGTGGTGATATCTGGTATTGGAATGAGGAGACTTCATAGATGACAGATTCAGATGTAAGATCATGCATAAGAAATATCTCCACCATCAGGTGGGATTACTTGACTCTACATACTGGGCTGTAAGCCAATGTTATCAGTGTGTTCTAGCCAGGGTTGGAAATTCACTTTTTGTCCAATTGCCACTATGACTGGTGGATTACAAGCCATTCAATATATTACCATTGTTTTTTGGGGGGGGGGGCTGGTGAGTGAAGCACATCTAGCAGCCACTTGCATATTTTACCAGCTTATAGCTGATGGCTGGTGCTAATTTCCATCCCTGGTTCTAGCTGTATGTCAGGTCAACAACCTGTGACTGTGATTGTGACTGGAATGATTTCCTCTCCTGGCCCTACATGTGGAACACTGCAAGCCCCAGATTGGTCTCAAAGCTACAGGCAGAGCTCCTGATGATGGAGGATGGACATGTAACGTTATGTGTGTCCTCATCATAATAACCATTTACCTTCATCCTCTCCCTGCACTGGGACGGGGTCCTCTCATATCCCAGCTCCGACAAGGCTCTAGACACCCGCTCGTACATGGCAGGGCCGGGGGCCTTACCGGAGAAGACGGTGCCTGCGACCTCCAGCTGCTGCATCCTCGCCTCCGTCAGCCTCTCGTTGCCCCAGACCGCGATGAGGGCGTTTGTCTCGGACGGGGTCCACGACATCCCTCGGCAAGCCGTGAAGCTGTTGGAGGAGGATGAGGCCGCCGTCCGGCCCGTGGTCCCTGAGCCCACGTTCAAAGGCGAGAAGCGGTTAGGTGTCGAGGGATTGGAGTGGTATTGATTACTGTCACTCAAATCTTCCGACTCGGGGGATGGCACCTCGGTTTTGGGTATCTTTAACGGCGTCGATATCTCTGGAGAATGCTCCGCGGTACTGGACGCCGCCATGTTGCCTCTGTTGCTAAGGGGAGGGGGAGAGGGAGGGTGACGTTCGGGGCTTTACGCTAGAAGGCATGAAGAAAAACACGGCGCGGATCCTATGGGAGGCGCAAAGGTGGATCCTGGAAGACTTTGGCTCTCAGGTAAGCAAACAAACAAACAGCAAACGTCTCTCGACCTTTCTTCTATGTCAATGCTCTCGACCCAGTCCTTTTTTACTAACTATGTCACGGGGGCGCCTCAGAGGATGTCTCCTCCGCCTCCTTTAGACAATAAAATAAAAGATAAACGTTTAACCCTTGTGTTGTCTTCTGGTCAGAAATATGGGTTTCTTTTAATTACCCCAAATAACATGGATGATTCCATACAATATGCTTGCAAGTAAAACAAAAGATCGGATCTCTACTTTCATTGAATTTTATACATTTTTTTAGCATTTGAAAAATAAATTGAAATGTTTTGACACAGTATCCTCACTCAATGTTGACACATAACCTCTCCTTTAATATTAGTCTGAATAATTCATAATTTCAGTTTTTTTAACTCAATGATTAGGTAGAATTTCCTATAAATGAAGTTTATTGATGATGAATTAAAAAACATAACTGCTGGTAATAAATTGGTGTTCGTGGTGTCTATACATGGTAGCCTAGTAAAAGAACATTAAACATAAAAAAGCGCCAAAAATTCTATGCTCTGCAGTGCCCTACTACGCCTATATATATATGTATTTTTTTTCAATTATACTTTTGTACCTATACTTAAAGTGACTGTCTGTAGCTTTTAAATGTTTCTGAAACTGTGTAATGTTCCATCTGATGATCATAAATGACCTATAACAGCAAACGAGACTAACAGTGAAAAGAACGCTAGTTTTATATAGTTTTTATTATTGTCTTTGTATGGTCGATTTTTCCTGGAAATGATTCACGGCAGGTAGACGGCGATACAGTAACACATTCTGATGGGTCACAGATTTTGGTGTAACACCAGAAAAGCCTGTTAGTGTATCCAGCCAGGTAAAGGGTAGCAGGAGATTTCTTTATACAGGCCTAATTGTATTTTAATTTTATTTTAGAAGTTATCTGTTGTAGTTATGGCTGATACTGTTGCATTGTGGGATAGTTAGCGGAGACTAGCGTACACCACGGCGTACATCTGTGAGGCTGTATGGATGTATTATAAGCACTGGATGTTGGAGTTGGAGGTGGAACCCCATTCATCCCTAGAGATGTTCGGTGGCGCATGGAGCCATCATGGAGCCAAAACCAGGTGTAAAATGACGCGGATGATTGGCGTTGCTTCTGGACTGTGAGGCCTATAGTGCGCTAGAGACCTCCGCCAGTCTGAGCCAGCTACTTCCTGTTTAGCGCTCTGCTAACTTGAATGGGGATTAATTGATTTGATCGTACGGCTCTTCTAGACTTTCCAAATGTTATGGGACCGAATGGATCAAATTCTGATAGTGAAACAAGTCATTTCGTAGGGGGGTTGTGACGCTCAAAAAGCCTGGCACACTCCTGGGGTCCTGGCCAGTATATGCACTGTGGTGCTTTGAGCTAAATGCTAACGTCAGCATGCTACAGTAGCATCCTCACAATGACAATGCTGACACAGTGAGTATGAAAAGCCATGTTGGCTAAATTAGACAAAGAAGATTTTGGAAAAATAGCAACAACTGGAAGGCTACCTGGCAATGGCGCATCGATTGCTCCATAGCACATTTGGAAGCCTCAGTACCTCAATATAGTGAAGTAACTACGGTATACATCTATGTAAAAAAGTCCTTCTAGCAGTCCGTCTGGACTGTGTTCTGTCTGATGTGGTGGTGAGTGGTCCGTACCACTCACCACCACATGGTGGGCTCCACAGGGGACTGTGCTGTCTCCTTTTCTGTTCACCTCATACACCACAGACTTCCAGTACAACTCAGAGTCATGTCACCTACAGAATGAGTACAGATACCTAGGTGTCAACATCGACAACAGGCTGAACTGGAAAATCAACAGCACTGCTGTTTACAAGAAGGGGATGAGCAGACTTTATTTCCTGAGGAAGCTGAGATCCTTCAACGTGTGCAGCAGAATGTTGGAGATGTTCTACCAGTCTGTTGTGGCCAGCGCTCTGTTCTCCTCCGCCATCTGCTGGGGCAGCAGCATCGGAGCCAGCGACTCAAACAGACTGAACAAACTGATCAGGAAGGCTGGCTCCGTTATTGGCTGCAAACAGGAGACATTTGAAGCTGTGGTTGAGAGGAGGTCACTGAACAAACTGTTATCTATCATGGATATACCCCGACCCTCTCCACACCGCACTGGTCCAACAGAGGAGCACCTTCTCTAAGAGGCTCCGACAGCTTGATGTCGCACGGACCGCTACAAGAAATCATTCCTACCACAGGCAATTAAACTTTTTAACACTTCATCACTGAGTGTGAGATAAGACTCATATACATCACAACTGCACTGAATGCACCTTGCACAATAGGTTTATCGACAGCTTTATCAGTACTGGTGAAGCAGTTGTAAACTTTTGTACATTTTTGTTTTTGTAAAAAAAAAAATCCCAACTTGTATATATTTTGAATATTGTTCTTATAGTCTATTCTATTGTTATTTCATGTATATTGTGTCCTGTTATTTAATATATATTCTGAATGTGTGCTGTGTGTCTGATATTTTGCTGCTGCAACAACGTTATTTCCCATTTTTTTGGGATCAATAAAAATCTATTTATCTATCTATCTAGCAAGGTTAGAACCAGCACTATTTTGGCCACGTCCATCATTGCATGAAATGTCACCTCATTTGTTATGCCTCACAAAAGAGACAGACAAAACAGCACACACTCTGATGTTACAAGCCCAATACTCAGTTTTCCCTATATACACGACAACACAGAAAATACAGTTTATGAAAATCTTCACCCTGGCCAGTATTTTCCAAAAGATCAGTTTTCAGGCACCTGTAACTCAGTTTACGTGTGGACGAAAGGCAAAAAGCCATAAATAAAGCTATGCTTAGAAAAATACCCGTGTAGGTGGGGGACTAGGCCATAATGTTAATACAGACTGTGTAGCTGTGGTTTGCTGAATGGTTTATTAGGTACATGCATTAGATATACTGTACTTTATTGTCCACCTAGGAGAATTTGGGGTCTTTGTCCCATTTGTTTTGAAAGATGCCCATTGGCAATATTTTTTAAAAAGAGTAGAATCTGTAACACTCAGTGATGTGTTGTCCAACAAGTCACCATCTTCACTGGGCAGTGAATGAGACCTTTTATTGGATTTGGAGTGTATAATTGGTCATTTGATGGCCCGATTGATGGATTGTGTCATTGTTTACTTTATCTTTTCCATGACAATGTTTGATTGGCTTCCCTCAGGGACTACAAGTCATTCCAGCCGGCTCTGCCATCTGTCCGGTGTGTGTGTGTGTGTGTGTGTGTGTGTGTGTGTGTGTGTGGTCAGAGAGGTCCTGACCTGGCCAAAGGGACAACTAGATCCTTTTTGGATGAGGTCTACACACTAGCTGTCCAATATAGGTCAGAGACAGGAAACAGTGGACAGTCTAACCTTTACATGTCAAAACAGCAGCTGTCAATGAGCTGTCATTTCTGCTGTCAGGAAATGCCCTGAAATACCTTGTACCATTTACAATTATGTTTATGGACTAAATGTGTGTGGCGCATATTTGGATTGAAATTAAATGAGAATTTTGGTAATATCCTATGTTTTCCTTAAGGTCAGAGTGCACTAAAATGTCCCAAACCAGCAATGAATGTATCTACTAGCTAGTGTTGTGTGTGTATCAAAGCCTGATATATACACTGTTCACTGGGTGACGTGTTCTTTCATTACCATGAACACACACACACACACACTGTAGTTTATTTTCAGTCAATCCCACATACAACCTCCTGCTGCTGCAAATACTCACCAGTGCACCAAATGTCTATTAATCTGCCACTGAGTCCCTAACAAATGCACTACAATGTTCAGCTGTTACTTCAATTATTTAGCCTTTACTAGCCACACTAGCAGTAGTGACTGCAGTATTGGTCATAAACCCCGCCCCCTCTGTGTTAGCATATATGGGACATGGGCCAAATTAAAAAATCAAAGTAGCCTACACATTGAATCATTTTTCCCCAAAGATCGTTTCTGTCATTTAAGGTAGTTCTTATCAAGAAAATGTTTGTTCACGTGTTCGTTTTTCACATCAAAGTAAGTTGTAAAGTAAGTTTTAGGTAATAACTTAAATGTTTGTCTTTGTCTTAACTACCAAATAAGCAATGGAGATCAATTTAACTGTGGACTGCTTATAACTCGTCTGAAGATCACTGGTTGCCCTGTGCATACTCCTGTCAAGTTTCTGACCAAAGTCATGAAAATTTATTTCATTTCATCCATCCAATCACCGCTTTAAAATGGCTTATTGGTCTGCAATTTTCTTGTACTGGCTGAGATCTCAATGAGAAATGCTGAACATGTTAGAAAAGTGTGCCTTGCCTGGATTTGCCACTGGCACATTCAAAATCAGTAAGGTCAAGTCTTCTGTGGCCTCATTTGTGTTTTAATATTCCTGAGAGCTCATCTGAACAAAATAGTGAGGATCTGTGTTAATCTATGTAGCATCAAGAGACAGCCATTATATTCCGGGGACATGTAGAGACATAACTTAAAGTTAATGAGATGGGACTTTATTTGCATCTTCACACTGTGGACACTGGCTTCACCTTTTAGTACCACCAGCTTTGCTGATGCCTCATGAATGTGAAGTTTGAGAATAGCTTATTTTCTAATTAGAGAATGGTTATGATCAAAACCCTGGCCTTATCATTGACGGGATGAATTGCTTTTCAATCTGTAATTGATTGGTAAAATTGAATTTGACAGAGAGGGAGGGAGGATATCAGTGTGAAAGTTCTGTTTGGCTGAATGCTGATTTTCTCTTGGTGTATATATTGAATAGTGTTGTTGCTTTGCTTACTTTCATATGTGAAAGATGCTTTTCATTTTCTGCACCTGAACATTTGAAATTGCAATTTTCCTCACCGATGCAATGTCATTGACCTGAAACAGCTGGCTACAATTGTCATAAAATAATGGCTTGCAGATGAAGAAAAAAAAAAAATCTTCCAAAAAGGTTTTTCTGAAAGGTCTAAAAATCAACCTTTGTATTGCTGAAGGCTGCAAGATTAATTTTCCCTTTCAGTCAGGTGATGGATTTATTTTTGTCTCTGTGCTCATCTTTGATTGGGCCACATCTGTTACCCATGAGCCTCAGTATTAATGCCCTCAAGTGATTGTTTAAGCGTATCTGAGTGAAGTCCTACTTATGGCTCCAAACTCATTACTTTACACGCATGAAGTGACACGATGATTATGAAGTAAAAGTGCGGCCTGTCAGCTTAAATGTGATATGGTGTGTTCACCCATTGAGGTGATAAGGGAAGCACCTGCTGGTCTTTTGTTTAGTTCAAAGTGGCAAAAGTTATTTGACAGACATTAGAGCTGTAACAATTCCAAATGTTGCTGTCAAGGAAATAATTGCGATGAACAATATAATCATCAATATAATTGTCTCTTTAACAAATTAAAGTTTTGATTGAATCCCAGGATACATCTTTTGGTTATGTCACTGTCATGCATAGGTGTAATTTACAGGGGAGATAGGGGAGTTACAATCCCCCCAATAATAATCAAAACTGGCCAGTGCAACAACAACAACAAAAATATTATAATTTCCTTTACATAAATGAAGACATTTGCACCATACATTGATGCAGAAAAAGCACCACATTGTTGCAGAGATATTCACCAGAATGTAGAAAATGAAATTCCAATTTTTCTCAAAAGTGAAAATCTCAACCCCCCCCCAATGTTGAAACCAAAGTTACACTGTTGCTGTTATATGCCAGATAATGTAGTAACACAGCCTATGAAGTAAACCACGTCTCTTTATAATCATAAAACATTGTATTTTTTTCTTCTTAAATGAACATAAAACTGACATTTACCATCACCAGTCATCCCCTTTAGGAACTTAGCTAATGTTAGCAATTCAGTGGGGTTAAACAAAGAAACTGTGATTATGTAAAACAATTGCGATTAGACAACTATGTAATAATTGTTGCAGGCCTAACAGATACATTAAAATAAAATTTGATGCAGCAACCAGTTCTCATTCATACTCAAAAGATTCAATATGGAATGATTTGTAGACTACAGCGGTCCAACGTGGCTCTATTAGCGCTCTACAGGAATGTAATATTCATGTAATGGCTAAACACCTTCACTCATCATATGAGCCGTTTTGCATTTCAATGTGTCCCTATAAGGATTCAGCTCAGACTGCACTTGGCAATGAATTGAAGCAACATGAAATGCTGTGCATGCATGACTAAATTAATAAAAGTTCTCAGATATCAAATAGCTTCAAGGTAGCTAGGACTGAATGTCTTTTACTGCATTTAACCAGTTGTGTCAGGCACACTGATCCATAATGGATCCTGTATCTTGAATGCAACATGCTATGGAAATAACTTTAAATAACGACTAACTTAATTGTTAATAAAGAGGACAGATTGTGCGCTTTGATTTATTGATTAACTGATCAATTGATTGATCCATTCAACTAACTCCGAGCATCATCTGTAAGTTTGATTGGCCTTAAAGCCCAATGTGCTCTTCTATCATCACATTCACATTCAAAAAAATCATCCAGCATCAAAATGATGCTATAAGCAATAAAAGAAATTGATTATGCAGTAAAATAACATAATTGCTAATCCATATTCAGTCTTTTAGACTTCCCCCCCTCACTCTTTTCATCAAGTCTTTGACAATGAGCCATGCATTTTAGAGAAGGCTTTTCACATCTTCCATTAATTCTGATGTCCTCTCATTCCGATCATCACGGTGCTCCTATTGGATCATTACCAGATAGGTGTGAAATGGCCATTACGTTGGCTGCTTCCTTGATACTGATTGCACTAGACATGTCATCTTAAGTACACCAGGCTGAAAAAGAGCAGTCATGGTGGAAATCATGTCTTTGCCCCCCCCCCCCCCTCCACCCTGCATTTTTACAGCAGCAGGCGAGAAAATCACACAGAGAAAGGTCTGAGAAGCCTATCCTTTAGAAAGAAAGAAAGTGTGAGCACTTTGTGGTTTTGAACTTTACTGTTTTGCTTTAACATGTAACTTCCTACTAAGACTAAAAAAAAACAGCACATACCCTGGTGGCCGTGATGTTTAATACAATAAACCCTATATATAAACCTCAGCTAAACTAAACTCATACATATCCAGGTGCAGTTATGGGCAGGGATCTTTCTTGTACTGCTAGCAAACATACCAATCTTTTTTTGAAGTAATTCAATCTTTAGCGAGTTTGATTCGTGCTGGTTCTGAACTGGTAGGATACATAAAGGCTACTGGCTTCAGAAAATAGCCGTATGCTTGCACACTAACTGTGCCCTTTACCAGTCCCACCTACTAGGCTTTAATATATTACCAAACTAACTGCCAGCGATCAAAATGATGGCATCTTAACCATAAACCACGTGTTGGAAACTCACTCAGATACTGACAAATTTTAGTTGGTGGTGATTTTAGGAGTGCGGGGGGTGACTGACTGATACTTGCTCCCAGCGGAGACAATTCAGTCCACCCCTCGTCTATATTCACGACCTTCCATTTTCTGGATTGCTCCATTTCCGCTAGAAATTTCGCTCTATGTCCCTCTTTTCGGCCGGATGTCCGTTACCTTATGCTTTCTTTGTGTTGTAATTTTAAACTCTAGTGGATTTATGAGGACCACTGATGGGCAGTAACGCGTTAGAAGTAACGCATTACTGTAATCCGATTACTTTTTTCAAGTAACGAGTAAAATAAGGGATTACTGTTACTTCCCCGTAAGCAGGCTGCGTTACTGCGTTACTTAACCGTGATTTTGTCTCGTGAGTGACAATGACGTATGAGCGTTGCGACGTCAGTGTAAACACCGACATGTGTAGTGTTGAGCAAGAGACAACATGGAGCGCGGGAGAGAGCAGGATCATGCAGCGTTTAATGCTTGGAAGTACCGACATTACTTTGAGTTTGACTCGGTTAAAGGTGACAAAAACATCAGCGTCCGCTGTACACTCTGCGTGGGAAGACATTTTTTATCTACAGCGAAAAATTCCACCTCAAATCGGAGCAAGCACTTAGCAAGCCGGCACAGGAATGTGAAACTCTCTGAAAAAAACCTGAACCCCCAACTGACATGACCGCTGGGGCTACATCCAATTCCACCGGGCGAATAAACCAGAGCACGTTTTTCTCCTATCCCAGAATGCTGTTAATAATTGCTTTGCATTTTGATTTAAATACTTTTATCGACTCTGTGTCATTTCTTATTTCATGATTCAACATAAATACAAGTTGGTGGATTTTTGTTTTAGCTTAGGGCTATACTGTAAAATCACACGCATAGTATCAACACTTAAAACAGTAAGTGATAAATGATTGCTGAAGTTATCAGCTTTATGTGTGAAGGGATAAGGAGGCAAAATTGCATTTCCACTCGATACCTGAAAGTGCTGTTAGTGTGCCCTGCACTCTTACGGCCTGGAAGAATGGAATACTCAAAAACCTCAAAAAACTTGAAAGCTAGACATGTATAAGTCTGGACCTAGGTAAACCGAAGCAACATACTGCAACACTCAAACCTTCTGGCACTATGTTGTTGCATATAATTATATCATTTATATAGAACTTTTCAATGGAATTACATTGCTAGGCAACAGCCTGGCCCCTTGTTAACTTCCTGTCAGTTGATGCCATTCACATACACAGCAACAGGAAATCAACTTGGGTCCAATTAGAATGTTTATGTTCACATCACACACACACACACACACACACACACACACGTATGTATGTTGGTGTACTTGGTGTAGGTCACTAATATACTTGACCTGGGTCTCCTGTGTTCTATTGCTAAACTTTTACAGCCATCCCTAAATGGATG
This sequence comes from Gymnocephalus cernua, assembly GCA_023631565.1. Lineage (NCBI taxonomy): Eukaryota > Metazoa > Chordata > Actinopteri > Perciformes > Percidae > Gymnocephalus > Gymnocephalus cernua. Next base: position 24,524,257 of record CM042439.1, read on the forward strand.
CGTTCACTTCAACTCTGGAATTTTCCATAGGGTTTTGTTGGATTCTTCCACATGTCCTCAAACAAAAGAAACCCCATGAGTGCTCCGTCCTCTTAATGCTGAAACTCAAACACCTCTCTTATCCAAGCCAGCCCCAATCAGCATTTAGCTCTTTAACTTCCTCCAGCTGGGTCCAGCCTAACCCCCCTCCCCCCCCCCCCCCAGTGGATTCCCCTACCCTGAGCTAACCTCCCCCGAGCGACAAGGGCCCAGGTGCCATCACTGAACGAGATGTCGGGGTAATTTGGCTCGACGCACCCTAACACACACACACACACACACACACACCCTCACATCAGGGCAGAGAGGGACTCTGGACATTAAACACTGTCTCATTAGGTTTATTTGGAAGAGACGTGAGACATAATGAGAGGCGGTGTAATGACCAAAAACATCTGATCTCCACCCGCTCCAAACAAAACATCCAGGTAGGGCCCAGGGTCAGGGCCAAAGTCATGTCACGCCTCCCTGCATCTGAAGGGAGGGGGAAACCAGAGTGAGGGAATCCAAGTTCAAGCACTTAAGAAGAAGAATAGGGAGTGTCAATGCATCATGCAGTACATGCTTTACTTACAGTGAAGAGCTGCTATTTGTCTTTGGATGCGTCAGACTAATCCATTTATACTTTTTTGGGTGGGTCCTATGCGACTTGGGTTTAAATAAATGGTTTGTGCCTCCTAGTTTGTCATTTATTGCACGATTTAAGCTTCTTGAATTTGTGTTAATCAAAGCGTACCAAAAATAATCTGCACAGCCTCTTTCAAAATCAGCCTTGTCTGCAGATGTTGCCTTGTTTGTGAAGCAGTTCTACATGACGGCAGGGAAAAAGGAAAATGATGTTCCAACCAGTGCATCTGTATGTTTTTTGTATGCCACACAAAATGGTCAGCAGCTGGGTACCATTAGCCAATTAAATCTAAATATCAGAGACAGCTTTTGGAATTAGGGACATTTCTCAGCTCATTAACATCTCATGAATGTTAAATCAAGAAGCAAATAATTGCTTGGTGATGATATAGTTTGCAATGTCATCACAAATGATATTCATAAATCAAAATGTTAAATGTGGTGCTTTTGTTTTAGCTATTCGTTTTTTATTATTATTGCAAGACACCACATTGTGAGATTTTATGAGAGTTAACATGGCAAACAGATGTACCTGATTTCAGAAAGAGCTTTTGTGCATATTATCTCAAATCAGACACCCCTATTAGGTGTTCCTGCAGTCAGCAATATGAGATGGACTGTGTTGGTTTGCAATTCCCCAAATGTCAGACATCAGTGAAAAGACAAAGGAAAACAGTTGACAGGAATGAACGAAGGACTGCTAATGGTCATCGCTGTCTGTTGATCAGCAGGGAGGTTTGGGGGGGGGGGGGGGGGGGGGGGTGTGTGGGGGGGGGGGTGATTCATGAGGTGTTGGAGGTTGGATAGATGGACTCGAGGGATGATAGTACCTCTTCATGGTGGAGAGGAGTGATGAGATCCGCCACCCACCCAACCACCTCCCCCCCCCCCCCCAGCCCACCCCTGCAGGACCTCAGGTGTGGAGCAGCTGAACCAGCCGGACCTCTTGACCCACGGCCTGTCCGAAGCTCAATACAGCATTAGCCTCTGCAGCTGACCTGATCTGCTGTGCACTCTGGAAGATGCAATAATTGGTCCCCACTATAGGGAAAAGTTTGACAATAGAGTAGTGGCATCAGTTGTTCAGTTGTGTTAATGGTTAAGACTTTATTTTAGGGGTCTGTCATTTCTGAATAATTGCCTAGTAATTTCCATGAAGTTTCCTGGAAAGAACTATACAATTTGGTCCTACTTAAAGCTCCATTGTGTAATTTGTTTGAGTTGATTCTTAGCAAAAGAAAACCTTTGTTCTTTCACAAATATGTGCTCATTCATGTGTAAGTACTTCCACCAACTAATCAATGTATTCTCGTAAGCGTAGAATCTGCCATTTAGAATCATTCAGAATACATACGGGCGACTCGCTCGAATGATGGCCGCCATGTTGCGCCTCCATCTTTAAAATACATTAGCCAAAGAGGGACATACCTCCACCTTTCACGCTTTTAAACTCAGTGGCACCGTGACGAATGCAAGGGAGGGGGAGAAGATAACGGAATCGCCAAGTAAGTTAAAAAGAGAATTAAATGACAATGCAACAGGCAAAGCAACAACACTAAAGTTAATATTGGAGTGGCTTTTCCAAGATGGAAGGAGATCATAAGGAACAAGGATGCCGAAGTTGCCTGCTTTCTTCTCAAAAGGTAATTCTGCCTTTTTGTCTAAATTCAAAGTTTTATAGTTGCTTGACTAACTATAGCATGGTTGAAAGAAAAAGAAAACAAAGTTGTCACTCAACTGGCGTAGCAATGTGCTTTCCTACACTGTGACAAGAGTGTGTGGATGAAGCATTGAGTTGTTTTTAGCTACCTGGTTAGTTACCTAGCTAGCTAGTTAATGCTTCAGTATTGGAAAGACGCATCACCAGCGTAGCTACGTAGTTACTGACGCCTACATCGTTACCACGGCAACTCATGCAGATAGGTTGGTGGTCTGGACACAGAAATCTGATCTGATCACTTTCAAATAACCGCAAAGAGTGCGGACAGTCTAAAAATCTGATTTGAGAAACAAACCGGATTTGCCTGCAGTCTGAGCGTAGCCTAAATGTTCTGAGTTTGTGCTTAGTGCTTGAAGATCCTGTTGAATTTAAGCACTGAAATCAGTCGAAATGGAATCAGGAAAAATGTGGCGTTTTAACAGAAAGGCCATGTGTAAGCTACAACTTTGTCTGTGTCTTTTACAATAATATCATCAGTGCATGTCAAAGCAAAACCTGTATAAAGGGCTACTTGTGAGGACAATTACTATAGTGGTTGCTATACATCATTGATGATAAGTGTGAACTTCCCCCTTTGGCCATATCTTTGCCCTTGTTTTATATATCATTGAACAAAGCTTTTGTTTAAAGCTGTCAAAGTACATAGGACAAGAACATCTCTGGTTGATTAAGTAAATGCTAAAAAGTCAAAATATTAGCATGCTTTAACAGTTCAGAGTTATGCACCACCCACTGGCTCTACACTTGCAAGTACAAAGAGATGCAATCACTGAGTAACTGGCATGGCCTTGAATTAGCCTTGCTGAAGAATTTCACAGATAAGCTAATATTGTTTTACACTTTCAAAATTGATATTCCCCCTAAGGACTATTTTTAGACACAGCACCGGATAAAAAAGTTTGATGATATCCTGAACATCCATTCTAAATCCCTCTTTAATGTGACTAAAATGAAACGGATAAGAGTGTATCGCTTTTGACCTTCATGTATCACAGACCCTCCTCCCTCCCTCCTGCACTCCTCTATTGATATGAACTCATATGAAGTGTGCACCTGGCGTGTAAAAACCATAGCACCACCCTAACTAGTCCCTTACTAGTCCCAGTGAAAAACCATCCAAGCTCCGACTATACCTGTTCTCGGTCATTAGATGATTTTTCTCGGAGGAAGGAATGATTTGAAGATGGCTGTTTTTGTATTACAACACATTAGGATTCAACACTACCCTGTCAGTTTGAATGGTTCTAAGGTTGTTGTTTTTTTAGGGTCTGTATATTAGGGTGACTTTAGGTGTCATGACATTTCCCTGCCAGGTTAAAGGTCACTGACCAAATGTCAGCAAACAGAGGAGTACAGGCAGATGGCGAACTGTGTTTCAGTGCCTCGGCTTCAAAAAAGATTGATCTTGTCAATAAATCTAATGCCCTGAGATACAAAGTTTATGCTTGAAACTATGCAGCTGTGATAGTTTAATTAAGGCCGAGGAAAATGTATGGGTCAATTCCCACATGTAGGGTTACCGCTTCAGTTGCTGTGGGCTTTGGAAAAGTATTGGAAAAAATTAGGAATTATTGCTGAAGTGAGTTAAGATTTGATCTGTCATTTTTTGGGGTGCTTTTCACTTGATTAGATATTGACAGCAGATAGACAGGATAGGGGGAGAGAGAGGGGATGACACGCAGCAAAGGGCCGCAGGTCGGATTTAAACCCGGGCCGCTGCAAAGGACTCAGCCTACATGGGGCGCACGCTCTTACTGGGTGAGCTAGAGGTCGCCCCGATCTGTCATTTCTTAATGAAAAGGCATACTGTAAAACATATCTTTTCAGAAATTAATTTAGATATAAAACAAAACAACATGTCCAGTTTAAAACTGTGTGCATCACCAACATGTGATTATTTGAGCATCTTGACCAAACAAAAATATCTTGCCACATCATACTGTAACTGATCGAACCTCAGCCATAGAAATATATTAATCATATATTAATCATCTGTCACTTCTGTGCAATTTCATTAAAACGTGGATTTGTATATTTTGGAGGAAGACATCAGAGGCTTTAGAGGATATAAATCGATGCTGCTGAACATATATGACACCTATAATCCCTTTGTTAGACAAAAAGCCCATGACATAGCAGGATTACCTGAAAGAAAAGGGCCACAGAACATCAGAACACCCTCTTTGCTCCACTGACAACTCCAGGACAGCAAACCCCCAATTTAACAGAAAATGGAGATGACACATACTGAATAATGAAGCAGAAAAAGGTATGTGACTGTCAGTTGACTGTGTGTGTGTGTGTGTGTGTGTGTGTGTGTGTGTGTCTGTGCATGGTCCCTGCTGTGAGCCTAATTAAAAGGCACTGGGTGCAGAGGGGCTGCTTTGGCGCCCAACCGAGTCCCTTTATATCCCTGCTTCCCTCCCTCTCTATCCTCTGCCTTTGATTACCATGGAGCACTAATGCCCCTCAATCTCTGCTGCACATGGGACCCCTCTGTGGCTAAGAGGAGGAGAGGAAAATAACAGAGAAAAACCCCGCCAGCTGATTGACCATAGCTCATTCTCACTCTTTTTTTGTTTGTTCTCCAAAAAATTATATGCAAATCTGTCAGATTATTTTTACTTGACCCAAAGCTTGTGACTACTTCGAAACCACATGGAAACTTATCTTGTTGCCAGCTCTATCTCCACAGCACTGTGGAATAATATATATAACAATATAACAATATTAAATGAAGTTAACTACACAGTACAGTAAGGTGAGCTATTTAAATTAGCTGATACGTGGTTAAACCTCATTGTCTCTTACCAGTGTATCACAGTGTGTACTTCGTCCACAGCAATCCCACCAATCGGTCCCAAAACGTCCCAGTTAGAGAGGAAACGCCGTAAATATATTCTTTGTAAATCTTTACAGTCATTCCCCGAACGAACCAAGCAGGCCTGCCTTGTTCCACCATCCAAAGACTTTCAATTTTCAGTGTATAGCTTGCTAGCTTGAAGGTTGTTGTTGTTTCCCGAAGCGAACAGAGTTTGAGAACGGCAACACACAGAGAGAGGAAGAAGATGAGCCTGAGGACATCTGCCACAACATCCTCAGGCTCCTCAGGCTTTAAAATGTACATCCGTTGATCCAGACTACATGGAAACTGAACCTTCTGTCCTCACAGAGCTTAAAGGGGAACACTAGTGTGTGAGTGTTGTGAAGTACAGTAGGCTACTACTGAAAATGTGAAAAAAGTTGTATGATGCTTTTTTTTGTCTCCAAAGCGAAGCTGTATGAAGTCTCCACTTTCAGATTGCATGTCTCCAAATGATCTATACATGATGACTGCACTGTACGTTCACCCCAAATCATTGTTTTATATTGAATCTGATCAAGATCAAGTCAACTCTTTTCAATTTGTTTTCATGATATGGAGCACAGCGTAAATTCTTTCAGGAAGACTTCTTAATTTATTCCTTGTCTCTCTCTTCTTAAACTAAACAGCTGTAGAGGCGCTCGCTTTAATTTTAAACAATCAGAAGCGGCCATGAATTTCACGGACCAATCACAGCATGGCATCTGTTTTAAACCTGTCTCTCTCTGCTGCTCAGTTGTCTTTTCTCGCTCCCTTTGCTCCTCCGGTCTTCATGATGCACGGTTCCTAGGTCCTCCTTACATATCTGCAACAAAGTCTCTCCTGATTGAAATAAAATAATGCACATTCAGTTCTGTATTTCTGGATTACAATGAAATATTTCAAATGTTTTTTTTTCTGAATTTATAGACTCTTCCATCTCCTCACTGACATCCAGGTGTGGTTTTAAATAATCCTTTCATTCTCTGACACCACCAAAGTGGGCAGAGGGTGTGTTGTTCTGCCATGCAGAAGTACCTGAATACTTTTATTTTTTAAAGTCACATCTCACCCTGACTGATCACTCCAAACAGAATATGGATGTCTTTTTGACTCCTTATGGACTGTTTACCGGGCTGCTCCAGCCCAAACACAATGCCAGGCCTGCATGATGAAACAGAGGCCTTGAGAGGGGATCAGCTGCCAATAAAAAAAAACCTCCACTTCCACATGCACAAAAGAAACACACACACACACACACACACACACACACACACACACACACACACACACACACACACACACACACACACACACACACACACACACACACACACTGTGGCCAATTTGAGTTTATCCCAGTGTGGAATAAGGGACATAATCCTCCGCTGTAATTGCATGCGGGAGGTTTCTGGCTTGATACAACACTGAAGCCACTTTAGCAGTGAAAGATGCAAAGATGATCTCAGGTCCCTCCAAGGTTGGTGCTTGACAACATATGTCTCTCAATTCCTTAATCTCTTTAGTCTCAAACAAGATGGCTAAAACACACGCATCAGGGCTGGTAATTAGTCAGCCCCTTTGATGCACCACTTGGTTTGATATTATTGGAAAAGAGCAGCTGAGTCAGGCGACAATGGTAGACGTATGACAATTGAGTCAAGGAGAGAGAGAGAGAGAGAGAGAGAGAGAGAGAGGAAAGAGACAGAGTTGTGGAGTGAAATGTGTTCATTTTCCACTCTGACTTTTAATTAAAGTAGCTTTCAAGGAGGTGTAGGGATGAAATTGGAAGAGATCAAGTCTGTCCTTGGCAGGAATTAGTGTCTGCACATTGATGGTTCACCCTTCTGTAACTTTGGTACGAGAGAAAAGGGTGACTTTGACAGGAATTACTTCATTTTTCGGAAGAAATGATTCTGACTATCACAGTTTACTCTAATGGTTGTCATTTGGTTGTAATTCTACGGATAAGAGTTTGCTGTGGTAATTTTGTATCAGGGAGGCTCTTCTATCTCACTTTGAGCCTCAAGCCCCAGATGTTTTGTGCGTATCGTCCTCGTCTAAATGCCATTCCTAACCCTTTTACCTCGCTTTCATCAGAAATGTTTCCTACACCTCTCATTTCCCCCTACATGTCTGCAGTCTCTTTATTAAGTCCAATGGAACTTACAAGCCCTTTTGTAACGGTGTGAGGGACCCCAGATGATGCCCGACCATCTATCACCCCTGTCACCCCCCCACCCCCAACTACTCCACAGCCCACATCCCAGCATGCATATTCACAGGAGCTGGTGTCCCGTCTGAGGAAACCAAATTGCCCCACCCTGTGTATCTCTTTTCCTAGTCAATATTAAAATGGGCTAATAAAGAGGGGCAAGATTCCCCCGTGGTAATGGCTCCCCAGAGACCCCTGACTAATTAAAGGGCTGCCCCTTCCAATGAACAGTAATCACTCACAGCTTTCGGTAGACAAACACATGAGCTTTTTGTGGATGAACAAACGGGATGAGAGTTTAAAGAGATAACACACGCATTAGTGTTAGGTTGACAAGAGGTTGACCAAAGCGTTCTTTTGTTATAAAAAAGTTTCTTACATCTGTCTGGGGGAACAATTTCAGGGGCTCTGCACGCTGATAATGAAGTACCCTGATTATGTGAATTGAGGTAACTTCCATTCTTCTTTATTGCTTTCAGCTATATGTATCCCTAAGAAGAAAATGTAGATAAAGAGAAGTGGCTTTGAGAAGGACTTTTCACTTTAACAGTAAAAATGGGCTGCAACGCATTCCCATAAACGGGTTCGTATGATATCGTACAAACATGTAGGCACAACAATTACGGTCACATGACAGTTAAATTTAGCCCACAAAAGGTGACTGTGAGCCGGGTACAGAGCACCGTCGCGTTACGGTCGGTTCAGCGGCCGTTGCAGTTGAGTTTAGCTGGCAAAAGATGACCGGCGAAGACAGTTACGTTTAGACACCAAAACGACTTGTTAGGATTAGAAAAACGATTGTGGTTTGGGTTGGAACACCGGCCCCCTTAAGTAGTACTCTCGGGACACTAACACCCGTTTCCTGGGTGAAAGTCTTGTGTTTTCCCCTTAACTTCTTCCGGGACATGAACTCTGCTCCCCGGATTGAAAGCCCTGTTTTTTAGGAGCCAAACTTCCCCTCCAACCGCATCTTCACGGTCTTATACACCAGAGGTCCGTTTCAGGTAGGAGGATTAGTGGAAACTCTGAGTTTGTTAACCCTGAGATGAGGGAAACTGGGTTTTCTGTTTCAGAAAGAGAGGTAACTTAACCTCAGAGTCAGTTACTATGGTAACTGAGCCTATGAACCTAACCTGGTCGGGAGCAGGTTTTCTTGTAAACCCTTTGAAATAAAAGATTATGAATTATAATTCTGATGATGGTGCTGCAGCCTCACAATGAGATTAGTAGGCCTAGGACTTTTTCGCCCGCAGTATTTTGCACCTAAATTAAATAGATTTTCAGTAATATTAGCTATACTTATGATTAAATATGATATACATTATATTATACTCATATACTCACATTAGATTATACTCTTTTGCAGCAGCCGCTGTGTTGCTTTTTTAACGTAGCCTAATACATGTTCAAACTCGCATATGTGTGCAAGAGTATTTCCGCCGACCCGTTTGTTTGTGGTTGTTGCCATGGTGAATCGTAGTATCATGGCTCCATTCATGCTGTCTTTGGTGCACGCGCGTAACCCTGAGTCAACCTACTCTGAGTTGATTGAACCAACTCGAATCAGCTGTTGTGAAACCGAAAACTCAGAGTTTCCCATGTCAGGATAAATCAACTCAGAGGTCAGGCTTAGACTCAGAGTTTGTTGAACCTCCTACCTGAAACGGACCCCTGCAGTCAATGTGATACATACACTAATAACTACGTGGAATACATACAGTATGAATTACAGTGCATTACTTTTTGTAGCGATATGTTCGAATGGTTCATGAGAACAGCTTGATATGCGAGAAAGCTTGAGAAATAATAGTTCATGCATTCAGTGCACATTTTGTGACTGCGCCTGTTAGATTTCTTTCAAAGTGCATTTTGATTACATAATAAATGTTTTTTATACTCAAAACTGAAAGCAGTCTAGTTATGAGTGTCAGTATTGAACATTTAGATTTTATATAGGCTAATTAAAAAAACAAAAGGAGCGTGGTCATTGACAGTGTCATCCTCTCTGCTGCTAAGAAAAACATGAATATGAACAATTTAAGAGCTTTACAGTTTGAGTTGTATCAAATATCAGATGGAGCAAATTATTCATCTGTAAGAATTAAGATTCTAACAATGTCTGGAGAATTTTGGACATAATTGGGCCGATATTGTGCCAGAGCCACTCTACTGGTTCAGCAGTGAATTTTGGAGTGAACTGAGTTATCTGGTTCAAATGCCGACATTGCTAACAGTGCAATCCAAATAATCTATTCATTTCCTCAGGAAAACAAACTTTGTATTTTAATGTGTGAGTCTCACTGATTAGTCATCCTAAATGAATATTTGATTTTTGTCTGTTTGGGTAGGACCTGCTGTGATTGGATGAATAAAATGTACTCATACAGTGATGTTTGTGCTGCTAGCATTGTGCTTCCATTTGCATGTTAAAAAGGATGAAGAATGGCATAAAAAGGACCGAAAGGGGCAGAAATCCCAATGGCATTTAATAGCACTTCAGTCAGTTCCTGATGAGGAACAAAAACTAGCACCTACTTTGCTATTAATGAGTAATTCATACTTTTTCACAATAATATTTTTGTGCTTTAAGCTCAAATGTGCCATGTGATTTAATATACATTGAGACAGAGTCATGGTCAACCAAGAGTACTACACCAGAATTCAACCAGAAAGCCTTTTTTTGCCCAAACATATGCATACAATATGTATAGATTGTGCTGTGCATTGCTACCTAGTATATATATATACTGAAACATATTTGCCATATTGTACGTTTGCACGGAGGCTGACAGCACCAGGCTGTAGCTTTAGAGCTGATCAAGCATCAAATCTTAACAAGACTCTCCTAATGATCTCAATGAAATGCTCAGTGACTTAATTAGATGATGTGCTGTGCATTGTGCCAGAGAGAGTTGGCATGTGTGTGTGTGTGTGTGTGTGTGTGTGTGTGTGTGTGTGTGTGTGTGTGTGTGTGTGTGTGTGTGTGTGTGTGTGTAGGGGAACTTGAGGGGTGGGGGTTGGGTTGTAGGGGGTCACTTGGGGGCAGAGTCATAGAGATCAAATCTGGATTTTATTTGTATTCTAATACATGTAGCAGATGCCTTTAGTGTGTGTCTTGAACTCTTGAACATGAGATAACATAAAAGACTGAAGGTGTTGTGATTTAGATTATCTGAAGTGATATAAGGCAGACTGTGGTTATAAAGTAAGTTGCTTTCTCACTTTTTCGTCAACTGGCCAATCCAACATGTTCTGTGGTATAAGCTTGTTGCTCAGCACTATGTCTTCAATAAACTAAAAACCCTACTTAGCGGCCCCTAGAGGCCGTTCTGTTGACCTTGTTGTTCTGTTGATTGCTGTGAAATATTTGCAAGGGGGCAAGTTTTTTCATACAATAAAATTCAGCCTAACTTTGGAGCGTTATTTACCCCCCTTCCCGACATGCTAGCATGTCATGTTTGGTACCTATGGATTCCTTACGTATCTCTCATATCACTCTGAAACTGAGCCCACAGCCTCAGAAAGACATAATGTCGGCGAGCTGGCGGATCTTTTCGAGGTAAACAGAGGGGGTAAAATATACACCTGAGGGGCTAAGCTCCCTTAAGACCCCTCGTGGCGCACACATGGTGATGACATTGCCATCGCGTACAGTCTGCCCTTAAGTCCTTTAGCTCAGTTTGTCCATGAGAGGACAACGTCAGTCAAACTTAGGTGTTGCCAAGAAACTGCAGCGAGTATGCACACACTCCTCATCCAATCCAACAATCGGACAGACACTCTACCTCTACCATTTGAACTACCTAAGACAAGATCAAAGTGCTTAACAAGTTTAGTTGACACAAATATCCAATGATGGCATCTGAAACTTGTCCAGTAAAAAAGAATGTCTGCTGTGACTTGAACGCCTGTGGTCATTGTAAACTAAGTGTCTCTGATCTCAGGAGCCTCTAAATGACGACACGGCCATTAGAGCCACTGTCATTTCCTGAGAGGCCAACAATTAGTCCTTGCCAGCGGCCCAGCCGTGCTAATGGCCTCAGTGTGAAAGATGTGAGTGTTGGTACCAGTGGCAGAGGGAGACCAGTGGGTGCCTGGAAAAGAGCCACTCATCCCTCCACCCTAATTGCCATGAAAACTCAATCTAGTTGTGTTTATGGAGTGGCAGGAGGGACAGGTGAACTAAGAGAGGTTTTGTTAAGCTGGCCCTGTTTCCTCTTGTCCCCCCCCCCACCCCCCAAGGGCCAGAAGAGGTGCAAAATGGACACCAGATGGAAGAAGCATAACAGAGAAGCAGAGCAGGAGGGGGAGGACGGGGTTCAGCACGGACCATGGTGGGCCACTTGGCTGGCTGCATGAGCCTTGTTGTTCTGTGTTGTATTGGCATATGTCAAAGTATTATCTGAGATGACTGTGGATGTAAAGAAGTCTGCATTGTAAACTCTCTGCTGAGAGAGTTTTGTAAAAATCCAGGCAAAACTTTTCTTCCCAAAAAGTTTCCGGTGGAAACAAGCCACATTATGAAGTTTTGTGTGAAAACAGAAGCAAAAACAAACCTTGATTTTGGCACACCCGCTGCACCCGCTGTGTTATTACAACCAATTTTCTGGGGCCTGACCATGATGAGATGGCACAGTTAACCAAGCAAGCCTTTGCATTTGCATCACAGAGAGACAGTGGTGAAAATAAATGGACGGGGACTAAATTGAGAGGGAAAGGTTGACGAAGGGTCTGTCTTGTTGTGCTGTCTGTTAATCATTTCCCAGCCCCTCTGGCTTCAATAAAGGAGAATAAAAGAATATAAAAGAACAATTTGGGCTGCCCCAGCTGTGAATCACCAACCCATCACACCAAACAATAGCCCAGTCACGCTTGCTATAATTCAGCTTGTGATCTCAGCCACGCCCCTCTCTCTTGCCATGTCTTTGTTAAAGTCGCCTGTCAAGCATATCATTTTCCTCTCCTCGCCCCTCCTGCGTGGCCAGATGGTTAAAATCCATAATTCACTGCCAAAAAAAGAAGAAAAAAAAGACCAATGGACCCCCACTTCCACATCCTTTCATGCCATGGCTCATTATTGGCCAGTAGTAGCCCACCCCCTTGGTTAATTAAGCTCAGCTTTGTCGAGCCTGGGCGCAATTGCTTAGCGAGCTGGGAGGACGTCCCAGCACCTGGGGAGTCTACCTGTTACAGTGCCTGGCTCATCAGCCTCACAGAGAGGGAGAGGCGGGGGGGGGGGGGCCCAGCTGGCCGGTCTGCACTGGCACTTATAGAAGCCATTGGTGTGTGATGCAGTTGTTTTAGCAGCCTCGAGGGCATTTTAGGCAAGACACACCTCAATGGGTAATGCATGTAAAAGTACTTAGGTTTTCAGTCTCTAGTGTGCCCACATTTGTTTAACTTGCTAAAATGCCCCTCTCAGGAAGGCTGAAATCATTCAGTCATAGCACACTATATGTATCTAATATTATTTGCTAACACTGTCTAATCTATTCTAGCTTCATTTTATTCTGACTGGCAAGATGATTTTTGAGTACTATAGCCTTTTTATGGTTTTTAATAATATATAAGAAATAAGATTTCAGATGGATCAGGTAACATGCTGTCAAGAATGACAACACAGGTGGCTAAATCTGTCCAGGTGATTCCTGGTGGTTAAAGCACTTATTAAGCTGTGACTGCAGCATGACATTGATTTTCCCCTGGAAAGCGTTTTTCAAAGCTTTGAAGCTGGCTGTCCTCTGCACACAGCACTGTGGGAAAGCAATCAAGCTCAAAAGTTTTCTCCTCCTTAAAAATTCTGAGGCTGACAAATAACTCATCTCTTTTAGCTCCAATCAATAAGACGCAGACCTCTTCACTCTTGCACTGTAATATTTTCTCTCTCCGACTCTGATTGGAATGAACTCCAGTGTTTCCAAGGTCCACTACACTGATTGTGAGAATGTGAACCAATCTCGTTAAATGGCTTTAAGGTCCTTTTTTTTCAAGCAAGTCACATCCAAGTCTTGCTGCAGCGCGGTGCACAGGGTCAGTCTCAGAGAAGCACTTGAAAATGGTAGCGCTCCGCTGTCGGACTGGAGGAGTCCAACCCGAGGGAGCAGGAATGGTCTGGGCCTCGCTAAAATTACCACCTTGGATTTGGGAAGGTGGGGCCGGTTATAATACTAATGCATATTTAAATGACTACTTTGCATTTATCTGCATTCATCTGAAAATAAAATAGTATGAAAGTAAGAATTGAATAAAATTGATATGTAAAGGTGTGTGGAGGGGAATTCATGAGATGCAAATGTGCGATAGGATAAATGACAGGTCCATCTTTTCCTACTTAATATCCGTGGGGTCGCGGCTAATTGTGCTTTTGTTGTGCAATTACCCAGAGTTTGCTCAGGGTTTAGCTAGTCGGGCTGTGGGGTGCGGCTAGTGCTTTGTTTAACTTCCTCCCCTCGTGGCTCCGCATGTAACTTAGGCCTCTGGAGATAGGATAATCCCCTGACTAAAGCATATTGGCTCTGTCACTCGCAGTTAGGCTGCCTGCTATGTGACTGCCAACGAGAAGAAATAAATATAGATGACGCACAAAGATTCCTCTTGCTGTTTAAAAGCCAGGGTTGTCTAGGTTTCAGCCATGATAGCGAGCAGTCCGAGCACTTTGAAGTCGGCTTTGAAGTTATAAGGCAATTGGAGGAAATGAGGAAATGGGCTGCAGGGTTTCCTGGAGAGCCAGTTTGTGAGAGGCATGATTGGACACAGCGCCCCAGAGGGAGACAGTGGCCATTTTGCTCATGGGGCCTGTCCTTCTGGCCTGCACACTAAATGTATAGGACAGAGGCACCAATTATGGCACTTTGGCATATGGGCAGTGGCGAGCACCCAGCTCTACTGATGGACTGTGCCAACTGCTCCAGGTTATTGACACATGATGGTTATTGCCAAAAAAAAAAAAATCCCAATTACTGCCACCTCCTTTCCGGATGGCAGTTGTGTATCAGTGTATCAGATGTATCAGTGCAGGAGGCAAAGACTTAGGGGCACCTGCAGCCTGGTTGGGATGCTGGATCTGGCTGCTTGCCTGCTCTTAGCCCTCCAATATCCAGCTGGGAGAGAGGGGTGGGGGATGCATCCGGCTGTCTTTTACCCCAGCTCAGAGGGTCCCAAGGGGCCAAACTGCAGCAGCAGACCCCAGAAGTGCACAGGACCAGACCCGGGCACAGATGTTCCACCCTGGTGCTGTGTGGCGTCTAGTGGTACACTGCTACCTTTCTGATGCCCGTCTGACTGCAGGTGCTGGCACAAAGCACGTCTCGCTGCTCAGGACAAGTCAGACGTTAACCACACTTCATCTCAGCTGACACTCATCCAGGGGAATAGGACTCACAGCCTGTCATCACTCTGACAGACAAAGCAGCTGACATGACAATGAGCTGCTGCATTGAGGCTAGAGTTTTCTTTGAACATTACATTCAAAATCAGGACCCCCTTAGGCTACATCTACACTACTACGTTTTCATTTTTAAGCGGAGTTTTGAGACAAAAATAATATCCGTCCACACAAGAGCTTCAGCTCCAGCAGCAGAACTAATCTCCTTCCTTATTAACACGTCTGACAACATATCACATGACCATTCACACGCAGTGGGCATGTGTGTGCCGGTGGAAACAGGAAGCAGATTATCTGATTTTACTTTGCGGTTGAAAATCATGGATGTAGAAGTTGATGTATTAACTTGGAGCGAGGACGAGGTGGAACGGAACGGAACGGGTGGTTACGGAGCGGGTGGTTACGGAAAGGTCTGTAAGCTACCTAACCGATAAGACTGATGGACGTGCATCAACCTTCCCAAAAGTCTCCGTTTGTGTCCGTCCAGACTACAAAGCAACCTCGGAGTTTTTAAACCAAAACAGGGGCAGCAGTGTTTCCTAATGTCTCCGTTTTAGGGGCTCGGAAATGCCGGAGTAGTGTGGACGCCAGGCGTAAAAGTAGCAAAAAATATTCCTCTTTAAACCAATGCAGCAAAAAACACAATGAGATTCATAAAACATGCATGGCCCAGGGAGTTGGTTGTAATACAAGTTTAATGAATCGAAAAGTTTCAAAAAGGTGAAGCACTTTTATCCCTGCAATATTAATGTCCCTGCGTGAACAGTAAATTTAACACATTTTCCTAAAGTTCATAATCAAATGGGCCTTCTTTTACTAGCAGTTATGTTGGAGTGCCTCCGGGCAAAGAAGTTAATAACCTTGAAACTGCAAAAATGTCCAGTTGTTTAGAGAGAGCTATGGTTGAACTGGGCAGCTTCAAGGTATCAATATATTTATACGTATGAATGTGCGATAAAACTGTTCTAGAAGAATTTAAGCAATTGCTGCAGAAAATACATGGGGCTGCTCAGATCTCTCGTTGTAGAGCAGATCCATCTCTGTAAGCCATGGCGCTTCATGGAAACTGTAAAATTGTTCAGCTTACACAGAAAAGAAAAGCTAATCTATACTGTTGTCTGGCAGCTGTTTAACAAGCAAGGTTCTGTCATAGATTTGGGCTGTGTGCTTCTCATTTAATGGAGAATGACTTATCATTGGAAGCCTGTGGGAAAGGAAAGTGGATAATGAGAGTTGAATTATTACAATGTTCTCAAAACTGTTTCTCACCTATGAGAAACAGATGGCCTCCTATCCACCCTGCATGATCTGTTTCCCAGCTCAGGATGTTGGGATGTATTGACCCAAAGGAGGGTCAGTACCTTTCTGTTGTTTCTGATCAGGTGGTTTTACATCCAAATCATTTAGGGACATGTTAGTCTCCCATCCCCAGATCTTCCTCCCAGGGGCGTAGCACAAAATTCTGGGCCCTGTAGAAAGGCATTTTCTATGGGCCCCTCCCCACATCCACAGCTATTCATTCTAGCATATTTTTGGGCCCTCCTCACATGAGGGCCCTGGGTTCTCAGTCCCATTTTTCCCCCCAGTCCGACGACCCTGCGTCCTCCACAGCGCTCTGGAGGAGGGTCTGACTAGTCCACACAGCATTCTGTGCTCTGGTTTATTGGCATTTCTTTTAACCAATTACAATCGTCTTGGGCGGTGCTAATCATCGGACAGTGCCTCTGCAAAATAGTCTTGGGGTTTTGGTGGAACATGTGTACATTCAAAAGTTGTTTTAGTCGTGCAACAGAAAACTCAGATTGGACAGATAGTCTAGCTAGCTGTCTGGATTTACCCTGCAGAGATCTGAGGAGCAGTTAACCAGAGTCCTCAGAAATCTACCGGAGTTTAGAACGCCAACACAAAGAAAGAGGAAGGTCACAGATACCCGGCTGAAATGAGGGAGATCCGGCGGAATATCCAGCGGCAACAGAGCAATCCCAGAAGTGGAACGTCGTGGATATAGACTACTTTCGTCCCAACCGACAGGGTCAAGAGTAAAAACGACTGTTCACAGTCAAATTACACCGAAGTTGTTCGACATTTGTGCAACATAGCATCTGGTATTGATAGAACACACGTGAGTCATTGATCACAATAAAAATGAGTTCCTGTCTGTAACGTTATCTTTTAAAATGACGTTTACTTTGTACCAAGTTTCCCTCATCCACCCCAGCCAAATAAAATAGGTACAAGTAGTGATTCAAGTAATCACATTTATATGTAATATTTTTAGTAAGACCTGTGTGGGAATGTTGAAAGGATTTAAACTCGTAATGATTGTCATAGCGACACAAAGACATGTCGCCAACAGGATGTTGACATTAGTGACCCATCTGCATCCATCTCTGCATTAACATTTGTATAAAAAGCCAAACTCAGTGTGCCTCTATTCATCCCTCTGTTTGATGGATCTGCATGAAATTTGGTTTCATGCTTCAACCAGCGATCCTCATGTCACTGACAAAGGCACCTCTTACCAAACAAAAAGGTCACCATGCAGCTACCCGCCATTCTACGTGGACACACACTCAGTTAGGAAATGACTACTTATTAAAATAATTCTTATTCAACATAGATTTTTACTAACTAATACTATTATTGTTAATTGTTAGTTTCACTCAACTAGATCACATCAGTTCATTTACCAGATAATCGCCAGCCTGCCGGATATCCCTTGCCTTGCAAAACTTCTTTCCTTTCGGGAAACAACAACAACCTTCAAGCTAGTAAGCTACACGCTGAAAAAAAAGCAAGTTTTAACCATTGTGTTTTCCTTGGGTCAAATTTGACCCATTGTCAAAGTATTTTATATCAAAAATATGGGTTTCTTTCAACCAAATTGCCCAAAAATAATTGTTGAAATGGTTTCAAAACAGTATCCTGACTAAACTTTGATATATACCAGGCTGTGATCCACTCAACATCCTCTGATCTTAACTATTATTCAAAATAATTCATAATTTCTGCTTTTTTAACAAAACAATTAGTTATAATGTCATAGAAATTAAGTTTGTGGACCATGAATTAAAAAAAGGTGTTGAAAAAAGTGGCAAAAACTTTTAAGAAGCGTCAGAAGCGTTTAGGGCATTTCCTCTCTGAGACGTTTTGGGAGCGATTGGTGGGATTGCTGTGGACGAAGTACACACAGAGATACACTGGTAAGAGCCAACAGGTTTAACCATGTATCCTGTATTCTGTCAACAGTTAACTTTATTTAATATTGTATGTGGCGTTTTCTTTTGCGGGGTGCTAATGTTCCACCAAAACAAGTTCCTTCCTGAGACTATTTAGCAGATCCACCGTCGCTGCATTCTAGGATAGGCTCCTATCCTGGAATGCATCTGTGGAGTAGCCAGACCCTACTCCACTGTGGAGATAGAGCTGGCAATGAGAGACTATACTGCAACATACCAACTTGGTGTTGGAAACGGTTCTGTGCACAGGTTTATGTATAATGTGACACCTGTGGGGGGGCACAGTAGATGAAAGAACACGTGATAGTACAAACAACTTCAAGAAAAACCAGAAAAAAATCAGAAAGCCAAAAAGCCAGGACTTTTAAAATAAATCTATTTATCTATTTGAAATAGATCTTTTCAAATGTACCTTGTTTACACAGCAGATTTGACCGTGTTTTCTCCAAGAACCCGATGGTCATGATGGCACATTACATGGCCGAGGAGAGTCTTTACTGAGGATTGAGTGGCTGAGCAGAAGAACCAGGGAGCATGCAATCATACACATATTGTAGTGGCCCTTCAGAGCTGCCTCATGATGGCTAGTTTATGACTGAAATAAAAAAGGCAATTTGGTGTTGAAGATAACTGCAACAACATTATCATCATCATGTGCAAGTTCTGATTTGCTCATTCCTGTTTCTGTGTTTCCTTCCAACATATTGTTATCAGGTGACAGCAGTGCTGTGACTATGATTTTCGTTCATGCACTTTCTTGTTTCAGGTCTTGGTCTGTGCTGAAAAACTGAAAACAAAGCGAAGTGCAAAAGAGGGGGGGTTGTCTAGCTGTACCTTCTCGGGTCTAACCTGTAATACACATAAACCCTTCCCACACAATGGAACCTGACTTTAACTGGCGAGAGTGAGGAGCTAGACGTTCCTCTCTTACACTGTTAATCACCCTGCTGAAGACCTGGCTGTGGAGGTGGAGAGTCTGCTCTTGACGAGATTGCGTGAGGAATTATGGTATTGACAGTTGTGAAAGCTGTAGTAACATAGTTATAAGCACTTCTGTGTTATTTGTGTCACACTAAATCAGTCGTACACACAGCGCTGTCTTCTATCTGTGTTGTCACGCGGTTTGTATGCACAAAAAAACAGCGTATACGTTGTTTAAACTGGCATTGCTAACAATGGCTAACCTGGCTAGAGCTAATAAAAACAATGACAATCCGACTAGCAAAATGAACGCATTCAACTCGTGTGAAGTCATTCCCAGTTGTGACCTCCGACTTCCGAGGCAAAAAGAACGCACCATTACTGCGTGAGGAGTGTGAGAGTACGTGTGAGAGTCTTTGAGTCACTGAAGAAGTACGGAGCACCAGAAGTGCTGCAGTCACACTGTTTTAAAGAACTGTCCGTCTATATGGGACATGTACAACTGACTGTATTACTTTCTGAAACACTCAGGCACGTCTATGTGAAATGACTAGGGCCGGGTACCGAATTCAATACTTTTTAGGCACTGACCGAATTGCCTCAAAAGTATTAAGTATCTAAAAAAAGCCTCGTCATTCAATAACACATTTTAATACCTAAGGAGTAAATCTCATTAGCGTCTGTGAGCCAATCAGCGCGCAACATGCTTCTACCAAGATCTGATAATGCTTGTGATTGGCTGTCTAACGTTACACATCGTAGAGTCATGTAGGAAAAACTTTACGTTATACAGAGAAAAATCAATACAAATATTTGGTCCATAATGTGTAATGTTGTAATTTCTTTTTGTTTTATAAAATTGGTTTAGAAAAATGTAATCATTGAATGATACCCAGCCCTAGGAATGGCTGGATCAGACAAGATAAAAAAAGACCACACACAATCTAGTCCGTGAGCAGATATTGATCTTATACAACTACGCGCCCTCCTTCCATACCATGCCTATATTGTACGCCCATTAGCGCTGTGTGTGTGTGTGTGTGTGTGTGTGTGTGTGTGTGTGTGGATGTGGCTGGCACAGATGCCCCATGAATGGAAGACCCTCTGAAATGAGGGGGGACCGGAAAGGACTCCGGGAATAGGGCACGGGACAGGGGTCGTCACGGCAACTTTGTCGGCGGGCTGGCTCCCATTGTCACAGTGATGAAGCAGGAGGACAGGGTCCTGATGGGGGACGGGAATCGTTAATAGGAGTCACACTGAGGCTGTCAGCGGGTGTCCGGGCGCCACATGCGCCCATACTGCCATGATCGCACGTGCATGTCAATGATGATATGTAGACTATGCATTAGGGCTATAGCATGCTTGAGCATGATTGAAGGTATGCGGTAAATGTGTTCCATCCATATGCACACACACACACACACACACACACACACGCACGCACACGCACACGCACACGCACACGCACACGCACACGCACGCACGCACGCACGCACGCACACACACACACACACACACACACACACACACACACACATGCATGCCTCCTTATATACAGAGAGTTGACTAACACGTTAAAACACAGCAGCCCAGCAGTCCTGGTAGTTTAATAAGTTCATAATGATGAGTGGACCGAACGATACACATCATGAGCTTCAGCAAATGAATGCTTAATGCAGACTGTGTTCCTGCGTGTGTCTGCTATTTTGCTTGTGTGAAATTAGTACCATGGCTTTATAAAGCAACCATTTATTTTTTTTACTTTTATTTTTTAACTCATTCCAAGATGTTTTTGCTTAGTCTACAACAAAATAGTTTTGCTGGGAAAGCAAGGAGAGAAATGTTACGATTTGTTTTCGCAGAATGCAGCATTATCAAGCTGTTTTCTGGCACAAAGCTATGGACCCGACTCATACTTGCACGCACTACACTGCAGTACATGCAGCTTTTTCTAAAGAAAAATCGACTGATCTGTTTTGAGGCTGACGAAGGAGAATTTGGAAGCCTTTTTCAATGCAGATATTGACGTGCAATGTGTTTTCAGAAAGTGTGACAGTACAAATCACACAGCAGGAGTTTGGCTTGCCCCATGTTTGTTTACCTAACACTGTATGCATGCATTTATGTATATGAGACTGTGTGTGTAGTTTATGGGTAAGACAGTGACAGTAAGTCTATTCTCCCTCTTTTCTCCACCGCCCCAATTCAGACCCTCCTGGGATGATTATTAATCTAATAATTAAACATTTATTGCCAACAGCACCTGCTCTTTCTCTCTCCTGTGGACCCCCCGGGACCCCATCACAGAGAGGGAGAGAGGAGAGGAAAGGAGAGCAGGAGAGGGAGGGAGGGAGGGAGGGAGGGACACAGGAGGAGCCAGAGGGAGGGGTTGGAGAGTGGAGAGCAGCAAATCCGAAGGGGTCATCATCACATTGCTGGATTCTTTTACACCGGCGAGAGGCTGTTTTTGTGTGTGGTGGCAGACAGCATGTGAAGTTATGTGATCCCAGAACAAAAGAAACAAGGAGGAAGGAACAATCCGATGCTGGGAAGGAACTGGAGGGAATCACAGCGAGGGCCCCCCCCCCGAACCCACTCTGACATCCACAGCCAACTAAACAACTCAACTTGATTTCCTTTAATCCACTTTTTTCTCAAGATTCATCCTTTTTTTCCATATATTGTTTTAAAAATATTTGAATCAACTCGGGATCCAAAGGACATCTCTAACTCTTCTTAACGCCAAGTAAGGAGGCAAAGGAGATCAAGCAGTGGACAGACTCCCACTTTGAAAAGGACAGATAAGACAGAGTGACGGTGAAACCTAGGGGCGAGTGCGGGTCCCTCTCCGTGGCAAGATGCTGCGCTATCTGATCAAGACCCTGCTGCAGATGAACTTGTTCACCGACAACATCCGGAACTCGTCCAACGGCAGCGATCTGTTCTTCAACGGCTCCCTGCCCTCCTTCAACGGCTCCCTGCTCGACTGGGGAAACTTCACTGGCTTCAACGGTAAGCGCAGGGAATTTGCTTTTGCATCCTCCTCCTCCTCCTCCTCCTCCGCTCGCCCCTGTTTAACCTCTCTTTGGTTCATCTTCGCCCTCTCCTTTCCTGACAGTCTGATGCAAGAGCACGCATAGGGTTCCTTGAGAAAAGACTGGAAACACTTACAATGGGGTGTCTTTTGTGATGGTAATGTGGAGTTGTCGAAAAGGGAATGCCGAAGGAGTTGTCATGAGAGTAAAATCTCATGTGCGGTGATTGGAGATGAACGGGTGTTTGAGATCTGATGATGTGACAGATTATCATTTGAAATGTATACAGATCTGCTGCTCTCAGGCCAGCTATAACATGCATCATGAGTATCCAAGAACTTGTGATGACAAGTTGATAATGGTGCAGCTGATTGTGGTATAAAGCTCTGGTGTTTTAGGAAAGCCCCATGCTTCCTGATTTCACAGTTTAAAAAAAGGCTGAGTAAGTTTAATTGAATTCACCCTCTGAGGTCTAAGGGCATTTTCAGATATCTTCTTAAATGGACCTTTTTAAGCATATAACTGATCCCCCATGTGTTTAATGTTTAAAATGTGTAGAACAAACTCAGCTTTCTGTACAGCTGAGTTGTACGCCCACATTGTTTCTAGAGCAACGTGTGAAGAGACAATTTGGTGCTAAGGCTGAAACATTGATGTTGGCTTTTTGAAATTCCTCAAATCTCTTTTGAAAACAGACCTTAAACTGAGAATAAGACGAGCCATTTTTAATTGGGCAGGGCAATCTGACCATTGGATAAACTGAATCAGATCCTGATGTCAATGTACAGCCATGACTTTGGGCAAAATACTGAATCGATACTTGCCTCAGTCTAAGTCTTTCTGAAGATTTCAGTTAGAAAACAGTCTGAAAGAAAAGGGGTCAGTGGATGATTGGTGCTCACTGGGATCACACGCCTGTCGGAGTGCTTTGAGGGCTGTGAGTAAAAGTGCCAGAGAGACAGTGTTACCCAACAACACGGTCTACTTTGCAGAAGCATGGGCGGCATCCTGCTCACTCTGTTAAATGAAGTTGTCTGCTGTCAGCCACGATGGACCCGAGCTGTCACCATCGCCTTAACTCTCCGTCAGTGATGGAGCTCAATTTCACAGCGCTTGTCTCTGTTTTGCTCCGGAAGGAATTCATACAAGCCTTGTTTTTATGGTTGTGGAGGGAATTTGTTTTTTTACTGTGTGTCTGCACAGGTTTATTAACATGGTGTAATGATATGTCCCAGCAGTGCTCTGCTCTAATGGCAGGGCTGTATATTTGTGTACATATAAGTGTGTCTGTGTGTGTGTGTGTGTCTTGTGTGTGTGTATGTGTGTGTGTGTGTGTTTGTGTGTGTGTGTGTGTGTGTGTGTGTGTGTGTGTGTGTGTGTGTGTGTGTGTGTGTGTGTGTGTGTGTGTGTGTGTGTGTAGTATATGGTAGAGTTAAGTCAACAGATCACCTTGATGTCTGCTATAATGAGCACCCAAGCTTTGTCTCCATGTCAGTGCATACCAATGAAAGCTGCATTCAGCCACACACACACACACACACACACACACACACACACACACACACACACACACACACACACACACACACACACACACACACACACACACACACACACACTGTACCTAAGCATTTCAATGTCAATATACACATGCACACAAGTGAAATCACAAAAGACATCCGTGTAAGCATGACAAATCTCTCCCTCCCTCACACACACACACACACACACACACACACACACACACACACACACACACACACACACACACACACACACACACACACACACACACACACACACACACACACACACACACACACACACACACACAGAAGAATGTATGTCTATAGAATGTATAGAATATGTAACATATTCTTTACATGTTACTTTAGAGGTTTTAGAGGTTTAGAGGTTTAGAATGGCACCTAATTCTTTCTTTCTTTTTTCCATTCTCAATCTCTTCTTTCTTTCTTTCTTTCTTTCTTTTTCCATTCTCAATCTCTTCTTTCTTTCTTTCTTTCTTTTTCCATTCTCAATCTCTTCTTTCTTTCTTTCTTTTTTCCATTCTCAATCTCTTCTTTCTTTCTTTCTTTCTTTCTTTCTTTCTTTCTTTCTTTCTTTCTTTCTTTCTTTCTTTCTTTCTTTCTTTCTTTCTTTCTTTCTTTCTTTCTTTTCATTTTGAATTCCAAGCTGGTTTCTATATATAAATATCCAGCTGCTTCCCAGCTTGTGTGCATGGACTGCTGGTTAAGAGCCAGTGAGAGGGTTATTGTATGGCTGTGTATGATTTGGTCACAGAGGGGAGTGAGCTTTGCCTTTTGATGAGTGGACATGGGTGTGAAGGGTAGATTTGCTTCTGAGTCCCATCCCTCTGTGTACCTTCCAGCAGCGGTGATGTTGTCTGTATCAATAATTAGGAGTTTATAGCTTCTCTTTCATTACCCTCACACTTCTATTTCTTTCTCTCTTTTCATCCCTCCTCCCATTCACAAGCTCTAATGGAGTGTAGATTGAGCTTGCGGTTCACTCTGAAGTTCTTTAGCAGCCCAATGAGAAAGTAAGCATGAGAGGCGGGGAGGAACAATGAATCTATTGAGAGGAATCTATCTGCTGCAGAGCAACATAGAGCGATAGGCTGATAGGCAGACGTGCCTCGTGTGCATCTGGCTTCATATTGTGTGAGAGCTTTCCCTAGAGCTCCCACACACTCAATGTCCTCCCTACAATCTTTAGGTGGCATCGATATATATTCCAGGAGTTGAATTGAAGACAGATGTAATAGTTCTACTAATCAGTGATCAATGAGATAAAGAATATAAGCTTTCTCCATTGTAAACTATGTGGAAGGAAACGGATCGACCACATGGAGAGGACACTGGTATCTAAATGTCCACCTGCTACACAAATCAATATCACTGTTTCTTGACACACAACAAAGTATATGCAGCTATTTTACTCATACACAAAGGTCCTTTGTCATCTTTGCCCAGATTTGGATTGATATATACCCCACATATTATTTTTTTTTTTCCCGTAATAGAGATGCATTTGGCCAACCATTATGTGCTGATTCATCAGTGGGGGGGCTGCTGGTCAAACCGTGGGTATCCAGGCGAGGAGCTCAATAGTGAGGCAGTGGGCGGACAGCTAGTGTGGGTCGACCTGGAGCTCACAGGGAGGCTCAATGGGAAAATCAATGCGGCCCGATAACCAATTTGGGAAATAATGGACAATTCACTCAAACATAGCACTATAGTGGACTGCTGGGAGCCTGGCAACTTCATCTATTAGTTCTTTCAGTTGTTCACCTCTTCTTTTTCCTTTATCGCACCTTCTCTGTTTTATTTATTGACAGTTTCTTTGAGGATCTGTGTGCTGAGACTGATGTATGGGTGCTGACTATTACCTGAATGACAGTCAATTCAGTCACAAATGAATGTTAATTTATGGGGCCTGAATCTTGGAAAGATACAATGAAGTGATTTCTTTTTAATTCTTCAAATTTAAAGACATGTAATTATACTGTATGGAGTGTGCTTCTATTCACTATCTGTTACATTTTATCATTTGTGTCTATGGACTGAACTTCACAGCTTTCATTTCCCCAGTTATAGACACTGACTGTCTGTTAGTTGATATCATTACTTCCTAGAAAAAAAAGCAATAAAAAAGCAAACAATAGATAGAGGGGAAACACGAGAGGGCAGGCACATTATAAAAAGTTATACAATTTAGTAAGTGAAATGCTTCGACTTACAGTAAATTTCTGTTGTGTGATTTCAAAAACACTTTGAATACAGCAGCAGAAATTACAGCTTAATTAGCTTCTATATCTCCCTAGATGCAACTTCTTACTGTGGAGATACATTCATAATCCATAAGAAACTGCAGAATCAATACATGTTTAGACACTTGCCCCATGGGAACAGGTGTGCTTGCCAGAATATGCAGCCAGATATTTGGCTTGTGAATAGATATCAAACATTAGAAGCACTCAGGAGTCATGCCACAAACAGAAGCATGGAACAAGCTCCTTTTTTCCTGCGTTGCTATAACGATGTAAAAGCCCTCATTAGAGTGGCTACTGTGTAATCAACAACACTTCAGGTCAAGTTAGCCTTTAAGATTCTCAGGATGGAAATCAAGGAGAGAGACAACTATTAAAAGCTGTTATCATATCATTTCATAGCGTTGCATATGAAGTGTGTGTGAGGGGATTTTCGGATAAACTTGTGGTTCTGATGCTATAAACCCAAGTTGTGGTGTGTGTGTGTGTGTGTGAGTGTGCATGTGTGTGTGTGTGTGTATGTGTGTGTGTGTGTGTGTGTGTGTGTTGTGTACGCATACATATAGGCATCTTTGCATTGAGGCAGCTTGAGATTGGGATGTCTGCTGCTGTGCTGTGTAATTGTATGTGTGTGTGAGTATATTGTAATTTATGGGTACTAATGCAGCCATTTGTCCCTTCATGGAGGTCAAGTAGGCTCCCCTTTGCTCTATTCACCATAAATCTGCCAGGGAGTCATTAATGCTGTATGCGTGTGTGTCTATGTGTGTGTGTGTGTGTGTACATATTTCCTCACTAATTACTTCTAAATATTTCAATATGCAAATCCCATAAAAGTATAACATCCCCCCCCCCCCACACACACACACACAAACACACACACACACACACACACACACACACACACACACACACACACACACACACACACACACACACACATACACACAAACACACACACAACATCCATGACTGATTTTATTTATGTATTTGTGCAAAAGCAGAGCTGCCTGCAGAATTTCTATCAGTGCAAATCAGCATTTCATACAACCAAGCCTGTTCAATTTGCACACTGCCGAAGATACACACGGAATTCAAAAAGAGACTCTTGGAACTACAGACGGAAGGCAACCACCATGGTGCCCTGATGCCCACCAGGAACTCTGAGAGGAGGGTTAAACTTCCTTAACACCCTGTGGTGGTTGTTAAGTGTGTTTCCTGTTTGGCGCTAATGGTGCTGTCAATCTGGAGCTGTCAATCTGGAGCTGTGTGTATCCAGCCAGCAGCGGTGGAACAAGAATTCACATCCTTTACTTTAGTAAAAGTACTAATTCCACACTGTAAAAACAATCTGTTATTGTCTGTTAAGTCCAGGATTGAAAATGTTACTTAAGTAAAAGAATGTAAGTATCATCAGGAAAAAAATACTCAATAATGCAAAAAAAAAAAACGACTTGTAGGTCTGTATACTGTTGGGTAGTTTCAATAATAATAAAACATCATATTTTATAAACGACATGTGTTTTGTGTGCAAAAATCTTAATTTGTAAAAAGTAACTAGTAACTAAAGCTGTCAGATGAATGTAGTGGAGTAAAAAGTAGAACATGAAAAGAAAAGACTCAAGTAAAGTACAAGTACCTCAACATTTGTATTTAAGTACAAATTTGTAGTTAAGGGGGGTTAGGGTTAGGGTTTAATGTACTCAGTTACATTCCACCACTACCAGCCAGTACCTGCAGAGGGCTCTGGACCTACAGCACAAAATGTATAGACGGAGAAGAAGGTGACTAGAGCAAGAGACAGGACAGGAAAAAATGGGAACCCCAGTTTGCATTGCTTCCCACTAGATCCATTACATCCTTGCTGCTGTATTCACTGGGAATAGCCGGCTAGTAGAGATGCATTATTAATACATTTCTAGGGAGCATTTGGGAAGCCACACATCTTTATTCATAGCCTGAGCCAAGTGCTAGGAAACCACCAGTTGTCTCCCTTCCTACTCACCTCAGCTTGACTCTGCCGTCGGCGAACGCCAACCATTATCCAATAGTAGCCGGGGCCTCTCTCACTAACTCACATCACATACACGTAAAGCATGGATGCACACATGCTCTGAGATGCACACTAATTCAAAGTCACTAGGAATGCAGACACAAACCCTGTTTTCACCTCTGCACCTCGTACTCCCTGTCAAAGCTGGTTCCAGCTCCAGCGTGACGTCTGGATCATTAGATGTGACCTTTCGGGAGCGCTGCTGCTGCTGCTGATGCTGGCGGTGTGGCCGCGCCTGGGACTTTGTAGTCGGATAGAAAGAGAATGTCTGATGACCGGGGAGGGCTCAGTAGCGTCTGGCCAGACAAACTATGGTGGAAGAGCAGGAGGTGGAGGGATTTGAACCGCCCCGCAACGATGGCACCCAGCCAAATCCAAGCCATTATTCTGCTTTATTATTAGGGTCAGGACCGTTCACACACAAGCCTGGCAATGCACTCATCTGTGACGCTAAATGATCCTGTTGTTGTTGCAAACCCTACATCATTGTTGAATCCACATCCAATATGACTCTGTGGTGGTGATTACTGAGAAGTTCATTTACCAAACATGTACTGTATGTAAAACAAACCTGATGGTGACAGACAAAAAGACGGAATGAATGAATAACTTCTGTTTCTGTTTTTAATGCCTGATATGAATGGGAACTACCTGATGTAAAATCTCAGTACGACATGGTCCAGAATACTCAAATCGGTCATCAGTCAACATGTGGCTACAAACGCTTCTCTCAGTCAAATGCAATCCTGTTGGCACAGCTACTGCATGAACATTGTGGAAAGGTTAACTTTCACATGGTAGATATTCAGTATGGTGGGCTATTTGCAGCATACACATTTAATCTGTAACAGTGAAGCTTGTACTGCACATTAGCTTTAGTGTAAATGGCTGAAAAAACGCGGAGGTGTACTTTATGTTCAATAATGAGACATTCAGCGATACTCATCACTTTTCACCAGATGTGTTGTGCGGTGCAGGATGCAGCTTGACCGATGTTGCACAGCTGTTATTTGTACCTCCATCAGACATTAAAGACATTTCACACAAACCTGATTTACTGTACGTCTGAACCTCCTCCCATTGCACACACATGACAATAGCTGTCTCATTTACAATTATCTGGGCTTCTTCCCATTATATAGGCTACACAACCTCTAGTTTTCAAAGAAAAATCATTTTTTTTTAAATGGACCAATGCATTTCTTACTTACATGTCCCCCACTGTTTAACCTCCCTTTCTTCTTCACTCTTTTCCAGCCCAGCCAGTAACAGTTGGACAGCTTTATTGAAGCCTCAGATTAGATTTAGACACTTGTCATACAGACAGCTTTATTTTCTGCATGAATCTGAGTTCAGGTATGTCTGTGAAATAAACAGATACAGATAGTAGCTTAGCTTTGCATTACACCCCTAGTACCTGTTGGCCTCGATGTCTTTCACCAAAACATAGAGACTAATCATTTTTGTATTAAAGGCTGCAGTCTGACCTGTTGCTCCTCACAGCAGAATCAGTTATGCCGAGCTAAATGAAGGGATGGATTCCGTGGTAGGTAAAACGATGCCTCCACTCTAAGTTGGTCATCATCATCATCATCATCATCATTATCATCATCATCATCATCATCAGGCAAACAGCTTCAATCAAAGGAATCAAAAAAAATTGAAGCTGGGAGTAAACCCTCCCTCAGACTCTCAGTCACATCCTGCTGTTCTTATTGGACACTTTCAGAAATCCTCTCCTGTGTCTGTTTCTCTCTCCTCTCTTCTTCATCTCCTGTGCCAAACCGCATCTGTTTTTATCTTTCTGTCATTCATCCTGGATGCTGTTGTCCTCCCTCTATCCCACTCTATATTTGCCCACCCCCTCTATCTCACTCTCAATTTTGTTCCAATTCACTTTGATTTATCGCCCAGCTGTTGCATAGACAGCATTGCCACATTGTGTGAAACAGAAAAAGCTAGTGAATGCCTTTTGAAGGTCTATCTGTGTGTGTGTGTGTGTGTGTGTGTGTATTTGTGTATGACAACATCTTGTTAATGAAGGATCTGAGTCACTGCATATTCGCCTCTTCACCTTCTTCACCCATTCTGCGCTCCTTCACCTTATCCCTCCATCTGTGCCACCCATCTTTCCCATTAAGAAACCTCCTCAGTCTCTTCCAGTAGAGGATGAATAACATCAGGCGGTCCTCGGCGGCTCAGCAGTCCAGCTAGGAGCCCAATTATTGTCAGATCATCTCGGCGTATTTTCAGCCACTATCAGCTTGAGCCTCGGCATCACGGTTTCCATCAAGCACCGGCCTGCTGCATCCCTGATAAGCCTATCGTCCACTATTTCACTTTAAAGACCCAATTTGTAGCTACAGCGTGGGGTCTTCTGTTAAATCATTGCCCCCCCACCTACTAACTTGAGCGAACCATCTAAGCTTTCGTTATCCAAATATAAGTATCACCTGATTTTTTTGAGTTAATGTAGATTGATTAAATTTGAAATCTGAGATTTTTTCTACAAACTATATGCAGATATGTTTTGGATTGTTCCATTACCAAAAGCATTCATTTGTCGTGACAATAAAGCTTAAGCATAAAAAAACCTTTATTCTGCTGTCATTCCAAGCAAAAAAACAAAACAATTTTCAAATCTGTTGAGATGGACATTTTTTTGCAGTGCGTTCCATGCTTAGCCCCCTGTGTTTGAGATAATATGCAGAATTATGTACATAACAGAGCAGGAATGGAAATTAGGCAGCATCTGTGGTGAAGATGAACACTGACGGGGAAGGAGGACAGGAAGAGAAGGGCAAAAGATGCTACTTTGTAAGAAGGAGAGAGTTCTGCATATGCTTATAGCGGCTTGGACAACTTCCTCCACCACGGCGAGGATTTTTCCAGGTGTCGAGCACCGGCAGATTGGATGGTGATGAGAAAATTAGACAGTGGATAGATTTACTCATAGGGTGCTGTACGGTTGCAGGGAATAGTGTTGTATTTGCAAAAGAAGCATGGAACGGGGGGGGGGGGGGGGGCGGGGGGGGAGGGGGGGGTGATAACTCCCTGGAATTATAATTGTCAGTGTGGCTCGTTCAATTTCCAGACTGTTTGTGGGAGGAAGAGTTGTGATAAGCCACGGAGATGAGAGTATGATAATGCAGCTTTGTTCCTGGGGGGGGGGGGGGCGGAGGATATGCAGTTGACAGAGTTATTGGAGGGAATGAGAATTGTGTCCTTTTCACTTCAGAGATGGAACCGTTCCACCTGACAAAGAAGCTGACTGGGTGTCTTCAACTCATTTTGTACTTGCCATTTCACAAAAGCTGGGAAATCAACATTCAATTTTCTCGCCATTTTTCTTTTCTTTTTCTTTGTATTCTCCTAGAACATTTTTATTTCCTTATTCTCTAAATGACTCGTCCTGTGCCACCTATTGAGACAAAATCAGCACCCAAAGTGCAGGGTGAAAAGAGGAGGTGCAGAAATGTGCAGTACAACAAATATATGGTGTTTTCTGAAAATTGAACCACATAAACCTATTCTGGTACAACCTCTAAATACAATTATGAACCTGAAAATGAGCATAATATGAGCACTTTAATGTTGAAGTCCACAGTTCTCTAATACCGCTACTGATGTCACACTTTCTTTCTTTACCTTGTTAGCTACGGTTAAAAGCACATTTATTGATTTTTGTGTCAAACACCTTCCTCCGCACTCCCACTCATTGGCCTGGTCACACCATGATTCAAAACAACGAAGTAGATGCATTTGGGTAAAGTGAATATTTGTGTCAAGTTCAAATTTGTCCAAGACAGGAAGCTTTCATTTCACCATCCAGTTTTATGGAATCTCCTCTTTTGCTGCAGCACTTTCTGATGAGATTAGACCTTGCTTTTAATAAAGTAATACAAATATTAAATATCCCTTTGACAGTCAGTTTTCAATGCAAAAAGATTGTGACTTTTGTGACTTTAGTTGGACTGTAGTCAAGATCATTGAACACAATTTTAAACATAATTATACTGTAAATAACACAAAGCCTCTGTCTTGCTCTAGTAATGGTATTAGTGCTAGTGTTGCTCAAATGAAGACAATTCCCATAAATTCTGCTATTTTTCTTGCACAAAGAATTTTTGTCTACAGCAATTATACCAATGTCTTAAAGCTGCAGTGGGTAGAAAGCATACGTAATAGCACCAGAATTTTAGGTAGGGTGAGACCACTTCTGCAGCTCTCCCTCTCCCCTCTCTGTCTGCATTTGTAGAAGAGCCAATAGCAATGCTTTCTCTCTCTGAAATGACCTGTGATTGGCCAAAGTCTCCTGTCACGGGCTAGAGTTTCTAAAGCTTAAAAACAGAGCCAAAGAGTAAGCGTAATAGTCTAATTTCCTCTCAGAGCCCTTGATTTATAATATGCTGAAATATAATGATGCAATCGTTTCCCAGCAACAACAAAAATGTACTGCCTACCACAGCTTTAATGTGTTCAAGACATTAAGATGCACAACGTTTAAATTAATCCAATCAATGAAATCACACAACGCTTTGCTTGCACACTGCAAACACACAAGACCAAAAAAAAAAAAGAGCTTTTTGGTCCACAAATGATCCACACTTTCTATTCTCAACAACTCCCGCTTCAGTTTATTAAAGAGGCTAGCTGCTGCACCATTCATCTGGGTGCTAACGGTACAAGGAGGTCAATAAAAATGAGGGCTTAAGTGTGCCGATGACTCAGGGGTCACGAAGAGAGGTCGTAACCCTTAACCCATCTACAAACCCCCGCTAACCCCTACACCATCTTAACTGGGTACATTGAGTGGGATGACACGGTGCTTTTGTTCATCACATCTGCCCCGCCACATCATTGCATTAAACATGGATTCATGTATGTTGAGTTGGGTTCAGAAATAGAGCTTAAAGTTAAAGCGTTGATGTACTTGATATAAAATGCTTGTGCCACTAGTGAAACATTGCTTGCCTGAAGCCAGATGTGGCATCATCATTTTGGATTAATAGCTACATTTGTATGCGTAGCATTTTCCTCTTCCAAGTTATCAGTTTTGCAGATGTTAGTCGAATGGAGTTAAAAGAGACAGATGCTTTGAATAACAGTATGAGTGGTGTGAAGGTGTAAACTCTGGGGTTTGTTTGTTTTTTATGAAAATTGATTTCAGCATCTATCGGTGGTTGTTTACATGATTGGATTACCGGTGCAGTGAAAATAATACTTGACTGAAAGGACTTGGTTGTATTCTCCTCTTCACACACACACACACACACACACACACACACACACACACACACACACACACACACACACACACACACACACACACACACACACACACACACACACTGTACCTATATGTCAATTTACAAATATGCACACAAATTAAATCACAAAAGCCATCTGTGTAAGCATGACAAATCTCTCCCTCCCTCATTCACACACACACACACACACACACACACACACACACACACACACACACACACACACACACACACACACACACACACACACACACACACACACCCTCACACACATACACACAGAGATAGAGACACTGTACCTAAGCATTTCAATGTCAATATACAAATATGCACACAAGTGAAATCACAAAAGCCATCCGTGTAAGCATGACAAATCTCTCCCTCCCTCACTCCCTCACACACACACACACACACACACACACACACACACACACACACACACACACACACACACACACACACACACACACACACACACACACACACACACACTGTAATACATATACTGTAGCTGTCTCCAAAATCCATTTCACATCACAATCCCGATGCCAATTATCTTCTGACTCCATCGGTGGGAAAGAAACATGCAATGACAGCCCTGCAGTGTCAACACAATTGGTCATGCATGCCTATGAATACTAAGATATAAAAACAGTGTGATAAGTGTAGACCATGGTGGCTTTGTGTCCTATACCATAATATCTTCTCCTTCTGTTACTCAGAATGTTTTCAGCACATTCATTATGGGTGATCATGCACAGACATGAGTGTTGTGCATCATGATTTCAATAAAAGATTAACAAAAAAATAAGAAGCTTGTTTTGCACGCTTCTTTAATTTTTACCCTCTTACTGTAGGACATCTTTTCTGAGAGATCTTTTTTATTTTCCATTTTTGGTTCACATTTCAATTGTCTGAGGTCCCTGTTTCTTTCCTCTTTGCTCCTAATTGTACACCCTTGTCTTGGCTAAATCTGCCTTGGAAATGAGACCCTTGATTTCAGTGGGACTGCCGTGAATAAATGAGTAAAAACAGAAAAATTAGTGCCATTTTCTATTGTTAAAAATAAATAAATTCATAAATAGACTCAATTCATGCTAAATAAATACAGAAATGATACTCAGCATGCTCCAGCAATAAAGCAATAACCCATCCATGGTGTGAGTTGTTCATTATAATTTGATGCATGATCTCAATTTATGCTTCACTGTATCTGTCATGCCACATGCCAATATTGATTCATTAGCTGAGACTGTGAATGTGTGTGTGTGTGTGTGTGTGTGTGTGTGTGTGTGTGTGTGTGTGTGTGTGTGTGTGTGTGTGTGTGTGTGCGTGTTTGTTTGTGTGTGTGTGTGGGAAGAGGATACTCCCCATGGGCTGTAGCTGAAACAATCACAAGGCAATTACTGAATAAACACTAATTAATCAATAGAGTCTGTGATGTGGCCTGACATCCCATACCCATTCTCACACACACCGACAGACACAATCGCACAAAAGCCCGTAAGTGATCCATTCTCTTCCATCTGTCTCCAAATGACTAACACTGAGTGACTGAATTGAACTTCTAATTGCTGTTGTATGAATGTAGTTATGTGCTTAGAGTTATGTTTGCAGAATATTCTAATTTTGACATTTGTACTAATGTTGCCTTTGTAGGCCACAGCCACATTCAGTCAATCAAATGTGAAAGTCTGACTCTGGGCTAATTAAATTGAAGTCGACTCTAAACTAAATGCCACTTTGATCAGATTTGATTTGATTTAACTGCATGCAAACATAAACACAGACATGTATTTAACATAAGAAGATGACATGTTTGTTGTCTTTTTCAACCCGATATATAATTATTAAATACCACAACACATTAGCATGCAACCTCTGAATGTCAGGCTATTTCCCTATCTATAGACTACTGAGAACACGATTCACACCCAAAAAACAAAAAATGAATAAACACAGGTGAACAATTATTGTCAGTGTTGTCAGTTACCCCAGTCAGTGAAAGACACGTGAAGACGGATAAAGAGGATGGATAGAGGTTGATTCAGTCTAAGGGGAGTTTAATCTTTGTTCTTTTTCAGCCCCACCCTCATTATGTGATCAGAGATACACACATTCACACCTGAGCATCCCAGTATGACCAGTGTACCAGTGTGTGGGCCAAGTGGGGAGCAGATGGCAAAGTCTCCCTCATTCCCTTTCCCCCACCCTGCTTCTTCCCATAAACCATCAGGTGACTCAAACCAGCAGCTGTCCTGTCACAGAATGCTTCTATCAGCTTCAGGCTGTGTGTCATTCAAAATAAAATAAAAAATTATGGATTTTTACAACGGTTACAGTGGTATTATTAAAGTGATATTGGAAAAAATGTAGGATGACAGGCCTAACTTTTCTTGTTAAGTGAAAAGAACAAACGCCCCCCCCCCCCCCATGTCTGAGTATAATATACGAGTGTGAGTATGATATACTCACAGTGGTAAAGGGTGGATTCACCCAGATTATGAAAAAAGATATATTTGAACTGACCTTGATCAGTATTTACTGAAATAGTCCCTATGAAAATGTTTTATTACATTTTTTTTATTTTAGTTAGTGCTGTCAAGTGATTAAAATATTTCATCGCGATTAATCGCATTAATGTCATAGTTAACTCACGATTAATCACAATTAATCGCACATTTTTATCTATTCTAAATGTCCCTTGATTTCTTTTTGTCCCATTATTTTTTCTCATTTTAATGCTCTTATCAACATGGAAAAGTGGATCGGCTTGCTTTGTGCAAATGTTTTTTTTATTCAAAACAACATTGGCATATACGTAGTGTTCAATTTCACACTAACATTCTCACTTGGAGCTAATAATCCGTCACACAATGTAACACTGTTACCTCGATTTTCCATTGCAGATCCATAAACAATCTAAAATCAAGGAGAGGGTTAACTTTTCCTGCTCCAGGTTTCCCACCATGGTCAGAAAGAACAGAGGAGACACTTTGTTTCTCTTACTATGACTCTAGAGTCGCTACTCGCTCCGAAGCTAATCGCCGTGACAGTAGCTACGCGGCTCGCAAGCCCAAACAAGTGTGTGCGCCCGGCCACGCCAAGACCCGCCACTTCAATCACTACTATTGGCCAGGCGTCCAAGGTAACGTAACCCCCTTTGTTCAGGTCCTATCCCCTCACCAATCGGCTATCCTAACCTTAACCACTCGAGGTGAAATGCCTAACCCCAACCAATCGAGCTGCTTCGTAGGGCGGGACATGGCGTGGCCGTAGTGGGGTTCGTAATTTTGCCGGCAGTGCCTGTTTTGTTTCCGGTCTAGTTAGATCCGAAAGAACGTTAATCGTGCAATAAAAAAATTGACGCTGTTAAAATGGGTATGCGTTAACGCTGTTAATAATGTGTTAAACTGACAGCACTAATTTTAGTGCTTTAAGTTAGAGTTTGCGAACTTGTCTGTTAGTGACAGAGGACAAACAATTACAGGTTCAAAAGGCTCGAAACAGGTTAAATATCCATTTTGCCATTTTTAAGTCTTGACCTTAAAATATGAGCAAAAGGGGTAAATAAAAGATTAAGAACAATTGCCATCCGCATATTGGGGAAGAGAAGAGTTCACGCATATGTCAAATATGAAGGGCCAGAAAAAAAGATACAACAAGACAGTGAGGGATTTTCTTGAACAATGATGCCAGGTTGTATTTTACAGCAGGGGTCGGGAAACACACCCTGTGGATCAGAACATGTACGAGTAGATAAGCGCGGATAAACTGTGTTCGTTGTTACATTGTGGATTGGTACCACGTAGCCAGTTCTCTCAAGGAGCGGAAGCCCTGATGACTCCAATTTCAAACCAATTATGCTTCTCTGAGGCAAGAGAAGAGGATCTTTAAAAGGAAACCAAGCACCGTGGTTCTCAGGAGTCTTTGTGGGGCTTTAAAGGGCTGAGCAGTTCCTACAGAGGCAGTATGAAGCTGTCAATGGAAATGTTTCATGTTGATACTTGGCTTTAAATTCTATGTAAAAAAAAAAGAAGACTTTTGACTCCTTTGCTTATTTTTTTAACCTCTATTTATTCTTTGTTTTTAAATTGTGATCTGTAAAATAAGTATACGACTCCCCATTACGATGTTCACAATAACATACATTGATGTTTGATGTTTGATATCAGCATAACAAATAGAGGGAAAGTGATTTTTACTTTCAAATTATCAAAAGTATACATACAAACTCGTATCGCTTA
This sequence comes from Gymnocephalus cernua, assembly GCA_023631565.1. Lineage (NCBI taxonomy): Eukaryota > Metazoa > Chordata > Actinopteri > Perciformes > Percidae > Gymnocephalus > Gymnocephalus cernua. The sequence goes on from CM042439.1 coordinate 24,561,642, forward strand.
AATCTCAGGATAATGAGGAAAATCAAGGGCGTAGCACAACATTCTGGGCTCTGTAGAAAGGCATTTTCTAGGGGCCCCTCCTCACATCCACAGCTATTTACTTTAGCATCATTTTGTGCCCTCCTCACATGAGGGCCCTGGGTACTCAGTCCCCTTTTCCCCCCCAGTCCGACACCCCTGAGGAAAATCATTGCTAATTATCATTAAGCATGAAAAACAATTCATTCATCAACTTGCAGACTTTTCTGGAATGTCATTGATGCCACATTACAATAAATTCTGAATAATAATCGCAATCAACTTTATTTATGATGCTCTCAAAGGGAAGTAGAAGAAGCAGGCGGCAGAATCAAACACTAAAAATAACAGAAACATTGAATAACCAAGTAAAAGTGTTTTTTAAAGATGCTACACATTTAGTTTATAAAATCTGATGTTTTATTATAAATGAAACTGATAACAGAAGGCTTGTATCATGTGGACGCACCGACAGTTTTATTGCCATTACTTAGAATTCCTCATGGGGGAGACAGAAACTACGCAAGGATCTGAATACTTCTTCCACCACTGGTCATACTGTAGGACAGAGATATTCAACAGTGGGTCCCGGACCCCTAGGGGGTCTTTAGAGTTAGTGCAGAGGGGCCGCCAAATTATGTTTTAAAACGTATTTTTAAAGTTTCTTTTTTCAAAAATTTTAATATGTCTGACAATATACATAAATATGAATCCAACATATTAAAATAACAAAAATAAATTAGCTTATTTGTGAAAAAAACAAACATTACAGATAAGTTTACTAATAGGTAAGGTAGCCACTATGGTAGCCATACATTTAAGCTTAAGGATTCACTGTGCCTTCCACAAAATGTATACATGTATACAAATAAATAATGTATTAATAT